>VRYO01001760.1:4959829-4990373 GCA_009812075.1 Sialia sialis | reverse complement strand
CCTCCAACCAACGCCAGCCCCGTGTTCTGGCTCAGGAGATACAGGAGACACCAGCACCGTGTGTCCCACACATCCCCACCCCAGCGCTCTGCACCCACCCTCCGAGCCCTGCCCGCACAGCCCCGGGCTCAACTCCAACAGATCCGCCCAAATCCCTCCCCTGCACTGCACCTGAGCTCCTCCAGCACACCCGAGAGCAGGGATGGAGCAGGATGGAGCAGGGATGGAGTAGGGATGGGAACAGGAGCAGGGATGGAGCAGGGATGGAGCTGTGATGGAGCAGGAGCAGGAATGGAGGAGGGATGGGATCAGGGATGGAGCAGGGATGGGATCAGGGATGGAGCAGGATGGAGCAGGGATGGGCAGGGATGGAGCAGCAATGGAGCAGGGATGGAGGAGGGTGGGAACTCTGCAAAGTCTGTCCATTCATTTCTCTGCAGGATGTCCCTGGCTCAGGCAGGGGAGGCCTCAGAGGGTGGGGAGAGCTGAGAGGCAGCAGGAGCACCCACATTTCACCTGCCCAGCAGTGGAACCAGAGCTCAGCTCAGTCTTTCTGCACCTGGGCACAGTCACAGAATCCCAGAGTGATTTGGGGTTGGGTTTGGAGGGATCTTAAAGCTCATCTCATTTCTACCCCCTGCCATGGGCAGGGATGCCTTCCACCATCCCAGGTTGCTCCAGGCTCTGTCCAGCCTGGCCTTGAACACTTCCAGGGATCCAGGAGCAGCCACAGTTTCTCTGGGCACCTGAGCCAGGGCCTCTCCACCCTCACAGTAAAGAATTTCTTCCTAAGATCGAAACAAAATGTACTCTGTCAGTTTAATGCCATCCCTACTCTCACATCTGCCAGCACCAAGGCTGCAAACCTCACAGGAGCCCCATAAATCTGATGTTTGCCTTGTCCAGTCCTTGTTCCTCACAAACTTGGTGTCCCTGCACGCAGCACCTCAGGGTGGAGGAGCCAGGACAAGGATCCATGCAGGACCTAACAGAGGGTGCCCAGCTGCTGTGCCCAGCATCCCCCAGCCTGTCCAGACCCATCTGGGCTATCTGGGATGGGAGGAAGAGCTCGTGGCTTCCACCACAGACTGTGATGGACCCAAACCACCCCATTTCAAAGTCAGTGCTCCTGCTCAGGAAGACAAAAGTATTTTGCTCAGATGAAGTCACGTCCTTCAATCCCACCCCAGCATTCACACCTCGTGGAGGTGTTAGGACTCTGCACTTTTAAAACATTTCTTATTTTCTCAGAATGGAAACAGTGTTGAAATGTCAACATTTCCAGTGGGACATTGCCCATGTAACTGTCCCCCTGGGCTGGGGCTGACTGCTGACAGCTGAATCCCCCTCAGCTTGTGGCTGTTACCAGAACGTTCTTCTTGGACACCCAGCTCAGTGTCCCTCAGAGAGGGACCAGGCCCACCTGCAGCTCTGGTGGCAGAGGGACACAGAGGGTCTGGGCAGTGTAAGGACAGAGCAGGGATCCACACTCGTTTTGGCCATCTCAGTGGCCAGGCTGAGCTGCCAGGATGCCATTCCTCCGGGACAGGAGTACCCAGCCAGCTCCCAGCCCCTCGCTGGGCTCCTGCCACCTGAACCCCCGCTGCTCCCAGCAGCTCCAGCTCTGCCTGCTGTGGGAATTCTGCAAGCACAGAGCTTCCTTCCAGCCTTGGCTGCTCCTCCCTCCCTCCCCCTTAACCCCTCAGGCCAGTTTTCCTTTGGAATCTTGCTTCTCCCTTCCTGGAACTCTCCAGGCCTGGAAGGAGGCGAGCAGGGACTTGGCCCCAGGCAGTGGCTGGGCTCAGTTTGAGGTGCTGGGATGTTCAGGAATGCCCCAGCAGGGGTTCTGCTCTCTCCTTTCTTCCCCTGTCTCTTGTAAAGATATTTCAGAGCCCCTCTGATGGGAGCCAGATGTGCTGCAGATGTTTGTGCTTCATAGAGCACTGCTCTGCCTCCTGCACACCCTGAAGGACGCGCGGGTGTTTTGGTGACAGCAGCCATGGCCCTGGTCATGGAGTTGTCATTGTCCCCTCTCAACCCTGAGCGTGCCCAGCGCCAATGTCCAGCCTGGCCTTGGGCACTGCCAGGGATCCAGGGGCAGCCACAGCTGCTCTGGCAATTCCATGCCAGCCCTGCCCACCCTGCCAGGGAACAATTCCTTGCCAAGATGCCATCCAGCCCTGCCCTGTGGCAGTGGAAGCCATTCCCTGTGTCCTGTCCCTGCAGGCCTTGTCCCCAGTCCCTGTGCAGCTCTCCTGGATCCCTTCAGGCCCTGCCAGGGGCTCTGAGCTCTGCCTGGAGCCTTCTCCTCTCCAGGGAGCACCCCCAGCTCTCCCAGCCTGGCTCCAGAGGGGCTCCAGCCCTGGGATTAACTCAGTGGCCTCCTCTGGACACATCCCCACAGGTCTGTGGCTTTTGGCAGAGTCCCTGACGCAGCAAGGCTGTCAAGAGCCATCCCTGCAGATGGAGCTGTGCATCCCTGTTCCCTGTGGGACGAGCAGCTGAGCCCATTTGTGCTTCTGCACACACTCCCACCATCATTGTGATCCCTCAGAACCTGAGCAAGCCCAAAGTCCCTGTCAGGGACCCCCCTGCCATGTCCAGCCCATTCCATGGAGCAATCAGCCACAGACCCTGAGCTCCCTCACTCACTGAGCAGCCCAGCCCAGCCCAGCCCCACTCCCCACTCACCTGCACACAAAGTGCACATCTCCCCAATATTTCCCTCATCCCTGCACTGATCCTGCCCAGGATCACAGCCCAGCCCCATCCCAGCACTCCCAGCCCTCTCTGGGATGGGGTGCTCAGCCCTGGGCTCCCTCCAGGGTGCAGGTGGGTGCAAGAACAGGGTTTTGTGTGGGGGCTGTGAGGGGCAGGAGCCAGGGGCTGTGTCCTGGCTGGCCCTGTGGTGTCACGAGGGGCTCAGTGCCACAGAGCCACACTCAGCACCCACACCCAGCACCAGCCTCCTGTTTTGTTTCCCATGGCTGGACTCGTGCTGTTCACAGCTCATTGCACAGCACAGCCCTCGGCGGGGCTGGGTGACATTTGAGAGCAGGCGCTGGGGACAGGGGCCCAGCAGGGTGGGGGGACCCAGCACTGACAGCGATGCCAAACCTCAGAGAACCTCCAGCAGAGCTCTGACCCTGCTCCCTGCAGGTGACCTCCCACCAGGTCACCAGGAACTGCTGCTGATGCCCAGGACAGGTGGGAGCCCCAGGCTGAGCCCCCCAGCACGGGGGGCTGGCACTGCCTCTCCCCCTGCTTTGCCTCCCCGCTCCCCACTCACACACTCCCCCTCTTTCTCCTAATCCCCACAAATGCTAAGATATTTAAATGTGGTATTTTCAAATCTAATCAGCGTTCCAAAGCTGTGCTGCCGCCACTCAAATTTAATTTGATCCATTTACCAACTTTGTGGTGCATCTAATCAAAGAGAGGGAACAATTAGGTTAATGTCAGGGGTCAGCTCACAGCTCCCGCTCAGCCACAGGAGGTGTCACAGCCAGGCCAGCCCTGGGGGACAAAAGCAGGAGCGTGGGGGCTCTGGAGGCTGGGCTGGTGGTGGCTGCAGGGCTGGAGGGTGTCCTGGCTCTGGCACAGCCCAGAGTGACTCTGGGGAGCAGCCTGGCTGGGATGTTGGGCTGTGCCTCACTTCAGAGCCAGCAGGACATGAGAAGCCAGGCCAGGCTTGTGTGAGGGTCCAACCAGCTCATCCTGTGTGTCCCCACAGCTGTTCCCTGACAGGCCAAGGACTGCTGCTACTGCTCCTACAGCTCAGTGCACGATCATCCAGAGAATCCGAGCCCTGATCCCCTCCCACATCTAAATGAGGGCTCTGGATGGGGCTGAGAGAGGCTCATGGAGAGCAAAACCTCAGCCAAACTCTCTCCTGCCTCAACCAAAGCTGCACATCGTGCCTGGGGTGAGGCCTCTGGGTCTCACTGGTGTTTGCCAGCTGGTGCTGGGCAAACCAGACTGAGTGAGAAGGAGCTGGCGGGGTCTGGGTGCAGGCAGAGCTGACAAGGCCAGCACTGAGGGCCAAGAACAGTCCTGATCTCAGGGCTGGACATCAGGGAGTGCCAGGACACAGGGCAGGGCAAGGATCTGGGGGGTCTGGGCAGGAACAGGGGCTGGGATGGATCATCCTGGGGGTCCCTTTCACTCAGGGTGCTCTGTGATTCTCTGATCTCAAGTGAAGGAGAGGAAGCTCTGGTGAGAGGTGGCACTGCTGTCCCCTCATCCCTGCCACAGCCCAGAGGGACCCACGCTGCAGGGGAGCAGCTCAGGAGGATTTTGGGCACTCCTGGGGTGCAGGGCATCATCCTGAGGTTTGGTACCCACAGTCCAACAGAAAAGCATCATCCTCCAGCTGCAGCACTGGCGAAGTCTCTGCTCTGAGCTGGGCTGGAGGTCTGGGAGCACCAGGTGTTTAACTTGAAATGGACTGAAGTGGAAAATAAGCTCTTTTCCCATGGAATTCATTACCCAAACTTTAACTGCTGCAGCAGAAAAGCCTCAATCCCTCAAAACCACAAGAGAAGGGGAAAAAAAGAGCAAATAGAAGAAGAAAGGCTGGGAAAAGCTGGGGCAGAAAACAAATCAAACCTACAGAAAATGGAAATAAAACCCACCCAACTTTTTTTCTACAACAATAGACATTTTTTTCAGTGTTTTTATTTTCCACAGAAGAAATCCTCTGCTGTTCCAGGAGCAGCCCCAGCATCTTGACATGTTCATTCCTAGCACCCCTTCCCCAAGCCACAGGCACAGGATTCCCACTTCACTGCTCCCTGCCAAGGAGACACTCTGGAGATGGGCTCACAGCCCCTGGCTGGGCATTGCCTTCTGACCTGGCACTGGCAGGGTGCTGAGAGGGACAGCAAAATCCAGGGAAGAACCCCTTGATGCCCATCCCACAGGGATTTTCCATCTCTGCTGAGGGAAGATGGCACACACGTGTTCCCACCGAGCCCAAGATGTCAAGAGCACTGCCTGTGCTGGGTGGGGAGCACAGAGCTGACCTGGCTGTGCTCCCACAGTGGGGTTTGTGTGCTGCCAGAGTAGGGTTTGTGTGTTCTCAGAGTGGGGTTTGTGTGTACCTAGAGTGGAGTTTGTGTGTTCCTAGTGTGGGGTTTGTGTGTTCCCAGAGTAAGGTTTGTGTGCTGCCAGAGTGGTCTGTGTGTTCCCACAGTGGGGTTTGTGTGTTCTCAGAGTGGGGTTTGTGTGCTCCCAGTGCCTGCTGGGGGTGGAACAGTCCTCAATCAGCACCTGGTGCTCCCTCAGACTGCGTACAGGGGAAATTTCTTCACTAAAAGGTGCTGAGGCACTGGAACAGACTGCCCAGTGCTGGAGTCCCCATCCCTGGGAGTGCTCAGAGCACGAGGGGATGTGGCACTCGCTGATGTGGTCTGTGAACATGGTGGGATCCAGGCAGAGGTTGGATTGATGATCTCAGAGGGTTTTTCCAAACTGATTCTGTGGGACCAAGGCCACTGGGATGGGGAGCAGAAGAGGGGTGGGAGTGGAGGCTCAGGGCTGCAGCACCATCCCCCTGCCCTTCCAAACCCCTCACACCCCAGGGACACACAGGGACACCTCCAGGCCTGAAGCCCCCCGTGCTCCATCCCACATTCCCTCCCTCCCCCGTGCCCCAAAATCTCCTTTCCCATGGCTGGTGCAGCCTTTCCTGCCCATCCCCCTCTGTGCTGGATCCCCGTGCCACAGACATGTCCCACATTTCCAGGACATCACTGTGGCACTGACCCGAGCCACACCCCAGCCCGTGGTGGCTTTTCTCTCCCCACAGCTCTGCACTCTGATTGAAATACAAATGCTTTGCAGTGTGTGCAGAGCAGGGGTTCTTGGCACAGCTGGGCTTTCCCAGCTCACACCAGGGAGGAAGTTTGCCCGTGCTCCCTGCAGGTTCTGCCCACAAACCTCTGCCCAGCTCGTGTCCCCCACACCTGGGGGCTGTGCCCTGGAGAGGGGTGGAAGGAGAGGAAGGGAAAATGGGGGATTAGGGGCAAACCTTTCACATTTGTTCCCCCTGGCTCTGCCAGGACCTCAGTTCTCCTCACCATCACACTGGGGCTGGCCATGATGGGAGCACTGGAAATGCCACTCTGGTTCCTCTACCATGACTTCTCTAGGTTTAGTGCCAATCCCAGCCCAGCCCACCCTGAGCCTTTTCCATCCCCAGGGGGCTCTGGCAGGGATTTTGGATGTTGTTTTTATCATCTCACCTTCTCTGGAGACACTTTCCCTCCCAGAGCAGCTCCCCACAGCCCCATGCTCCATGCACCCAGAGCCCCCTCACCCATTTCCTTAAGCAGAGCTGGAGTCCCTCCATCACAGGGAATGGGGAAACATGAAGCTTAACAGCCTCCTGGAATTTAGATCAGGCATTTCCCACCTCCCTGCAGGCTCCTTCCATCCCCTCCCCTGTTGGCTCCCTCCTCCTTCCCTTCACCCAGGCCTGTGTCTGAGCCAAGACTGCATCTCCCTCCCCACCCCACCATGAGGGTGATTTTCCCTGTAAACACAAATCCCACCCCTGCAGCCCACGGGAGCTTTCTGTGGGTCTGTCCAGGGAGTGTTTTCTGGCAGGAGCATGGGAATAAGCCCAGCCAAGGGGTGGGACAGCCTGAACTGTCTGAGTGTAGGAAGTCACAGGGGTGCACCCCCGATGGGATATCCCCTGGAGCCAGGGAGCTGGGAGAAGGTGATAGGAGCTGGCAGCACAGGGACCCCGTACTCCTGAGTGTGGATCCTCTCCTCACCACCTCCCATCCCCTCTCCCTGCTGCTTTTACCTCTTTGTCATTCCATTCCCTCTTCATCTTCCCTTCCCCTCTTTGTCATCCTCTTCCCTCTCCATCATCTCCTTCCCTCTCCATCATCCCATTCCTTCTTTATCATTTCATTCCCTCTTCATCTTCCCTTTCACTTTCCATCATCCAATCTCCTCTCCATCATCCCCTTCCCTCTTCATCATCCCATTCCCCCTCCATCATCCAATTTCCTCTCCATCATCCCATTCTTTATCATCCTATTCCCTCTTCATTCTCCCTTTTCCTTTCCATCCTCCAATTTCCTCTCCATCATCCCCTCCCCTCTCCATCCTCCCTTACTCTCTCCATCCTCTCTTTTTCTATTCATCACCCTCTCCCCTCTCCATCATCCCATTCCCTCTCCTTCCTTTTCCCTCATCCATTTCCATCTTCATCACCACTTTCCCTATCCATCATCCCACCCCCTCTTTATCATCCCTCTCGCTCTCCATCACCCCATTCCCACTCCATCATCATTCCTCTCCTCTCGCCGTGCCTCCTCCCCGGCTGCCAGCCCAGCTCCTCCTGGAGCACCAGGATCGGCAGCGCGGAGGCGACTCGGGAAGGCGAGGAGCGGAGCAGGAGTTTCAAAGCTGCCCCCCTGTTTGCTTGCAAGGAGTTAAGTCTGTGATGTGTTGCGTGAGCTCTGATGAGAAGCTGCCTGACATGCAGAGCTGCAATAATGAAACGTAATACACATTAATAGGACCTCCCTCTGCGTGATTGCTTCTGCTCCACTGGCCCCATTGAAGATTTCACTTTTCTTTCAACAGTCAGAATAACAGAATGTGACATTAAGTCTTTTACATGCAGCAATTTATTTTAAAATATTGGGGCACTCAAAACAGTATCCAGAATGTTAAATAAGATATGCATGAGATGGAAATCAGAGCAGCACCGCAGTGAGGAGACAGGAGTCAGGCAGAGCCCCTTGCAGGCTAAGCAGCTCCACTTTTTTTTTTTTTAATTGCTGTTTAAGGCACAAATAAATGGCCAAGTTGGAGAGAGCTCTGCAGTGCAGACCACCTGATCCTCTGAGCTCACAGGGCCACGTGGGGAACCAAGAGCCACTGCTCCCACCTGGCCCAAGGTCAGGGGGTGACACAAAACCCCTTCTGCCAGCCCAGGCCAGTGATGCAGCACCGAACCTGCCACAGGGCAAGGAGTGTTTGGACAACACCCTCACAGAATCAGGGAACCAGAAAATCAGAGAATCAGGGAATAGAAAAATCAGAGAATCAGAGAATCAGGGAATCATGGAATCGTGGAATGGGTTGGGTTGAAAGGGAGGGACCTTACAGATCATCTCGTTCCACCCCTGCCATGGCAGGGACACCTTCCACTATCCCAGATTGCTCCAAGCCCCATCCAGCCTTGGACACTGCCAGGGATCCAGGGGCAGCCACAGCTGCTCTGGCAATTCCATGCCAGCCCTGCCCACCCTGCCAGGGAACAATTCCCTGCCAAGATCCCATCCAGCCCTGCCCTCTGCAGTTTCCCCCAGTGCTCCAGACAACTTCAGAGCACAGCACAGCCTGAAGTGACTCTGGATGCCACTGGAGGGAGGGCAGAATCAGCTCAGGGCTTGCTCTGCTTTTCCAAGCTGCACATACACAGTAAAATCCTTTTATAACAGCTTTGAAGGACAAAAGCTTTAAGCTGAAGGAGAGGAGGTTTAGACAGAATATCAGGGAGCAGTTCCTCCCTGTGAGGGTGGTGCGGACCTGGCATAGAGGAGCTGTGGCTGCCAGTGCCCAAGGCCAGGCTGCACAGGGCTGGGAGCAGCCTGTGGCAGTGAAGGTGTCCCTGCCATGGCAGGGGTGGCACTGGATCAGCTTTCAGGTCCCTTCCAACCCAAACCATTCTGGGATTCTGTGAGCCCAGATTTCTGCCTCAGTCCTGCACATCCTCTGAGCCCCCCAGCACAGCCCCCCACTCTGATTTCCGTGAGGATCAGTGGAAATCCTGTGCCCTGTCGCACCAGACACCCCATTCTCTTATTGCACCTGCAGCAAACAACTTCACCCCTAAAGCCACCAGTGCTGTGCCTGTCAGCTGGTGACAGGGGTGCTGTCACTCGTGGCAGGTCCCCCTGAGCTGCTCCCTGTGTCCTGCACACCCCCAGGACAGCAGCAGGGCTGGTGACAATGGCTCTTTGGCTGGATGTTTCTGTGGGGAAAATCCCCTGCTGACTCCTGCTTCAGACCAGGGCAGAGCTCATGGTGACCCTGCCCTGTCCCTGCCCCCAGGGACCTTCCTGTGCATGCTGAGCTCTCCATTCTGCCAGGCTGGAATTTCCCCAGGAACCTTTTCCTGCCAAAGCCCTGCTGGCTTGCACTCGTCCTCACTTGAGCTGAGCTGTGCCTCAGAGCCAGGACATGTTTCCAGGGAGGGGCTGGTGGTCTGCAGCTGGCTCTTGTCACTGTCAGAGCTGTGGGGTTCCCAGGGTGCCACCTCAGGGTGGCAGGACCCTGTGTGGAGTCAGCCTTGTACCCCCTGCTCCTCCTGGCACCCAAACCGAGCCCCCCTTTGCTGCTGACCCTGCACCCCTCATGCACTCTCCAGATCCAGCCTTTCAAGACACAAGATGCACCCCAGGGTATTTAGGGGGCTCCTGAGAGCACCACAGACACCCCAAACCCTGTGGGAGGGTCTGACTCTGCTCCCACCCCAGTGCAGAGCCAGGAGCTGAACTTCTGTGATCCTTGAGGGTCCCTTCTGTGGTTCTGTGACCGTGGCAGGGGTTTCACCTCTCTGCCTGCTCCTGCCCCTCTGCCAAGGCTGCACAGCTCTGCAGAGCCCATTTAGCACATCTGGTTTGTCCAAAGTGCACTCCCAGTGCCATGGCACAGGGGCAAGGACAGTGTGACAGACACCCCTGGGGTCACAGCCCCTCCTGGGGTTCCAAGCAGGATCCGTGAAGAACCCAGATGTTTCACATGGGAGCTGAAAAGAGCTCCTGATACACCCTGCCCCTCTCCCTTGCCATGGCAGCAGACCTGGGGCTCTCAGATCTCCTCAAAGCACATCCCAAACTGCATTTCTCCCCAAACCCCTCTGAGGCTCAGGGGCCTGGAGCCAAGGCTGAGGATGGACCTGGTGCTCCCTGCCCACAGCATCCACAGCATCCACAGAATCACAGAATCACAGAATGATGAGGTTGGAAGAGACCTCTAGATCATTGAGTCCATCCATGTCCCAACATCTCAACTCAGAGTCAGGACTGTAGCACCCAGTGCCATGTCCAGCCTTTTCTTAAATCCATCCAGAGATGGTGATTCCACAGGGTGAGCTCAGCCCCTCTGATCCCTGCCTGGCTCCAAATCCCAGGGATCCCGAGGCCAGGCAGCCCCTCCCCAGCCCTGCAGACACGTGAGGGACTGTCCCCAAATGCCCTTTGCTGGCTCAAAGCACGGCTGGGGACAAGGCCAGGCCCCCCCATGGGATGTCACAGCAGCAGTGCTGGGATGGGAGCCTTGGCTGCTGCTCCAGCCCCTGACCCTGGGAAGTGGCACCAGCCTGTCCCTGCAGTGTCCCCACAGTGTCCCCGCAGTGTCACAGTGGCACCAGCCTGTCCCTGCAGTGTCCCCACAGTGTCCCCGCAGTGTCACAGTGGCACCAGCCCATCCCCACAATGTCACAGTGTCACCAGACAGTCCCTGCAGTGTCCCCACAGTGTCCCTGCAGTGTCACAGTGGCACCACCCCATCCCTGCAGTGTTACTGTGGTACCATCCCGTCCCCATAGTGTGACAGTGTCCCCACAGTGTCACCAGATCGTCCCTGCAGTGTCCCAGTGTCCCTAGCCCATCCCTGCAGTGTCCCCACAGTGTGCCCACAGTGTCACAGTGTCCACAGCCCATCCCTGCAATGTCACTGTGGCACCATCCCATCCCCACAGTGTCCCCACAGTGTCACCAGACCGTCCCTGCAGTGTCCCTGCAGTGACACAGTGGTACCAGCCCGTCCCCACAGTGTCCCCACAGTGTAACCATCCCATCCCCACAGTGTCCCCACAGTGTCACCAGTCCATCCGTGCAGTGTCCCCACAGTGTGACAGTGTCCCCAGCCCATCCCCACAGTGTCCCCAAAGTGTGACAGTGTCCCCCAGCCCATCCCCACAGTGTCCCCACAGCGTCCCAGGCTCTGTGAGGTGCTCAGGGCAGGATCCCTCCCTGGTGACACCTGCAGGGCCGTGCTGTCACCCAGCAGGGACACCAGCCCCGAGCTGAGCGCAGGTATGGAACAAGAGTCTCTGCAGTTCAGGAGGGCTGTGCAGGGCTCTGGGGACGAGCCACTCGTGCAGTGCCCTGGGGTCACACCCTGGGCATGCTGGGCCAGCCCTGCCCTGCCCTTCAGAGCCTCTTCTGCTGGAGGAACCCCAGCCCAGGCTGCCAGAGGGGCCTGGGAATGTGCTGGTGTCCTTCCTGCCTCCCTCCCAGAGCCAGCCTTGTCCCCGTGCCAGCTTCACTCCAGCATTATTCTAATTTAGGGAACTGATGCAAAAGGCTGTCCTGGCAGTCCAGCTTGGATTGGGTCGGGGTTATTTTGGTTTAGCTTCAGTCATGTGAGGACAGGTCATGCTCCAACCCAGCCTGTCTCTGCGCAGCAGGGATGAGTGAGGGGTCCATGGGGAGGGTCAAGGAGAGCTTTGGGGGTGCACAAGGCCCTCAGGAAAACTGCCCAGGGCTTCAGATGCAGTTTGGGAACATCCTCACCCCAGCACAGCCACCCTGCTCCCCTGGGGATGCTCCCTGAGTTGGGGACAGGCTGACACAAACCCTGCAGGTGACATCCCCGTCCTGAGCCACCACAACGGGCAGCTGGCCACCAGAGCGCTGGGCTTTGCTCTGTTTGATGTCCCTGCCCCTTGGCAGGTCCTGCAGCCTCACTGGGGGAGGATTGCCCTCTACAAGGGCTGCCAGGACCTCACCCTCTGCTTTCCCTGCAGCTGGGACAGGCTGGCATTGGCGTGCCTGCCTTCCTCCACTGCTGCCACCCCTGTGGGACACTGGGGAACGGGGCAGCACCCGTGCGAGAGGGGCTGTGGAATCCAGGATCATCAGCAGAGAGGTGGAAATGGTCCTCTGCAGCACTCAAAAAAGTGCATCTGGAACTGGTGCAGGGTGTGCAGGTGTGCCCTGGGTGCCCAGCTCAGCTCTGGCACATCCTGGCACGGCCCCAGTGTGACCAGCCCACCCCAGCAGCCTCAGGGTCACACATCTGACCCTGCTCTCTGTGTGGTGAATTCCATGTGCCCAGCAGAGCTGCTGCAATCTGAGGCCAAACACGAGTGGCCCTGATCCGCAGGGAATTCCCTGATCCTCCAAAGAGAAAAGCTGAGTCCAACCTGCCACCTGGGTACGGTGCTCAGAGTGCTGTGGCTCAGCGCCCACGCTGTGTCCCCTTGCTGTCCCAGAGCTGGCTGGCTCAGGATGAGGCTGTGCCAGTGCCTGAGTGCCTGTGCCTGGCACCACAGAGTCACAGGCTGCTCTCCCAGCACAAACCATCTCTCCATGACCCCCCAGCTCACCCTGGAGCCCGGCACGCACTGGGAGTTCCAGGCTCCTGCTGGGGAAGCACTTCAGCGAGGCACAGAGCCCCCAGCACGGTGGCTGAGGGATCCTGTGTGATGTGTCACAGCTGGGACACCGGGGGGCTGTGCAGGAATCAGCTCTCAGCCCGAGGAACGTGCTTTTCCTTGGGTTTGAGATGAGGGTGCTTCCTGCACACACTGACGTTCTGTCACGTTGGAGAGGAGCCTTGCTGAGCCCTGGTTCTCATTTAGCTGAAGCCACAACTCCCTGAGCTGCTGGGACCTCAGGCACGTGTGCTCTGCAGAAAGGGAAAGGAGCCCACAGGGATTGGCACCCTCACTCTCAGTGTGGCCCAGAAGACCCCCGAAGAGGTGGCATGGCAGGACAATCCTCACGGCTGAGGAAGGAGCCACAGCAATGCCATCGAGCCCAGCATGGCACCAGGGGACTGTCCCACTCTGCTCTGTGCTGCTGCAGCATCACCTCAAGGACTGGGGGCAGCTTTGGGCACCACAAGAAAACAAGGATCCAGAGATATTCCAGAACATCCAAAGGAGGGACACGAGGATGGTGAAGGGTCAGGAGGGACCACAGGAGAGGCAGCTGAGGGCATTGGGTGTGTTCATCCTGGAGCAGAGCTCACTGAGGGCAGAGCTCAGGGATCTGCAGCTCCTCCCGAGGGGCAGCTCCCATCTCTGCTCCCTGGGCCAGGGCAGGCTCAGGCTGGAGATGAGGGAAAGGTTCTTCCCTCCCCCAGAGGGTGCTGGGCACTGCCCAGGCTCCCCAGGGAATGGGCACGGCCCCGAGGCTGCCAGAGCTCCAGGGATGGATGGGGGGATTGCTGGGGGGTCTGGGCAGGGTTTAGGGTTGGACTGGACGATCCTGGGGGGTCCCTTCAGCTCAGGACATTCTAGGATTGAAACTTCAAAATACCCACAACCCGTGCCAGCTCTGGTCTCCTCCAAATAAAATTTCACCCATCTCCAGAAGGCTCCATGCAGGAGCCAATGCTGAACAGGAGCAGCCCACAGAAGGTAAAGGCTGTAGCTGCCCCAGGGGACTAAAACATCCCTCACTGGCACAGGGTGGTGCCAGGGCCCCATCACTTTGTGAGTGTGTCTTTGAGTCACTCCTGGCCAGTTCCACTTGGCCGTGCCCCCAAAATCAGTTTTGACCCTGAGCAAGCAGCGCAGCACTCATGGGTGCCAGGGATGCTGAGACAGCAACGAGCCAAACCAAAGAGGTGCTGTGCCCTCTGCCTGCCCTCCCTGGCTGTCAGCTGGGCTGGAGCCTTTTCTGTGCAGAACACCTTGCCCCAGGCCTCACTCAGGTGGTTGGTGGGAGCAGCTCCCGTGTGTGTGACTGCTGTAAACCCAGCTCCGTGCAGTCATGGGCGGACATTTATGGTCCTTATTAAACAGCAAGGGGGAAAAGCGAGCCCTGCTCCGTGCAGCGAGGACCTGAACCCGCTGGGCTGTGCACACAGCAGGCGCCATCCCAACACGGACCCTGAGCGACGAGCGCTGTGTCTTTAACAGGAGCGGGCTGGGAATGTTCCTGGCAGGGCTGCACAGCCCAGCAGCGCACAGCGGAGGGGATAAAGCACGGGCTTGTTCGGCTGACGGAGAAAATGCCTCTTTCTGTGCTTATTTACCGCGTCCGGTGTCAGGGTCCGCAGCAGGGGACGAGCACGCGTCCCCCTGTGCCCCCGGGGATGCTGCGTGCCCCGCGCCTCGTGTGCGGGCCCCGCCCGGCCAGCAGCCAGCACAGCAGCCAGCACAGCGAGTCCCAGAGGTGCCCTGAGCCCCCGGGGGCGCGGGGAGGGCTGGCCAAGCGCCAGAGCAGCGCTCGGTCCCACGGCTCCCACAAAAGCCCCTCTCTTGTCACCGCAGCCTCAGCCCAGCCGCGCTCCGCTCTGTCCCCACTGCTGGCACAGGCACCCAGGTGGCACCGTCCGCAGGGCCTGAGGAGCTCCTGCAGCACAGCATCCCCCAGTGCTGCCGCTGCGTGCCCGGCAGGACACCCCGAGCCCGAGCCGCAGCCCCCGGGGACGCGGGTGGCACCGGGGCCAGCGTGTGTGGGAGACCTCCCTGCGCGGCCGCGGCTTTGGAGCTGTGGATTTGTAGCCTGGCTGCTTCCTAGCTCAGCATGGAAGACACTCTACAATTTTTAATTTGCCAAAAAAGCCCTCTTTTTAGTTTACAGGGACAGAAGGGGGACTTTTATGTGCAATCTGTACAGCTCTCCAGAAAGCACTTACATTTATGATGTTCATGAAATTTATAGCCAGTTGGCAGTGCTGCTCTCTCCTCTCCTCTCCACCAGCCACCCTGGCAGGATGGCAGACTATAATAAGCAAGCCACACATTCAAGTGGCATAAAAGGCATTTCTACAAGTTAGCCTCCTGCCCAGCCTTATAAACTCTAACAAGTCTCTAACAAGTAGGCAGGATCTCTTTATACCCAGGGAGAAAAACCCTTTTCAGAAATGGCCTTTTCACAAAGCCCACACCTTTCTTCTAATTAAGGTTAAATAGCTCCATGTTTTCTGGCCAATTTCATTCTTTCCCCTTATTCCCCTCTTAACAAGGCAGCCTTTAAAAAGACATCACTAATTGGTGTCTGCTTCTCACATACCATGCGTGCTTTGATAGTCAGTTAGAAAGCCTTCCCCATCGATCAAACTTCCACTGAAAGGCTGCTAATGTGCTCCATGTGTCTGCCACCAGACAAAGCCAAGTGGCGGGTCCCCAGCTCCCTGCTCCTCCTGTTCCCATACTCCCTCCCGGGACCGAGGGTCCGCAGCCAGCTCTGCCCCCCGGCCTCCCTGGGAATAGCCCGGCCTCGGCATTGAGGGGAGAGGAATGACTCCGCGATGTGTGTGGCAATTGGAAAATTAATGGGGAGTGGTTAAATGTTAAGGGTAGGATCTGAAACAGAGCAGGCGAGAGAGCAATTGTCATGCTTATGAGATTGGAGGAGGGCCAGTGAGCTTTCCTGTGAGTTCCAGTCTCCCCCGGTGCTTCGAGGATTCCTGGGGTGGGGATGCTGCCCGGGCAAGGGGTAGCGATGCCTCCGGTCCCGGAGCGGGGATTCTGCTTTTCCCTTTCCCGGCCACGGATGGGCACAGGCTGCCCCATCTGCAGCTCATCAGCCTTTCCCCAGCAGGTCCTGCCCGCCGCGGGGCCCTCGGGGAGAAGCCACAAGAGATGGTTGTTGTTAGGAGAGCGCTGCGAGCCAGACCTCCCATGGCCCTGCTCACAGAGGAGTTTGGGTTGAAAGGGACCTCGAAATGTCAACCAGGCCAATCCCCAGCCCTGCTCCGCTCCCCTCCCCCGCCCACCGTCCCGAGGGCCATGCTCTGGCTGTCCCAGCCCTGCTGTGACTGTCACCACGCCAGCTCCGTGCCACACTCCCGACTCAGAGCAGAGCAAATCTCCCATTCTGGGCTGCTCTGGGGGGTCTCAAACCACCTAACTGGACTCCAGAGCTTGGGGGCACACTAGGGTTTGTCTGGAATGGAGCCACAGCGTGGTTTTGGAGGAGATGGCAGCTCCACGGACTGGAAAGAGCCGTCACTACCTGAGCCAGGCACCTCTCCCCAGCCAGGGAACCAAAACAACCACCTGAGAGAGAAGAGTGGGGGCAGAGCTGCCTGGAGTGGGCTGGGCGTGCAGGATCATAGCAGGATTTGCTGTGATGCTGTTCCAAACATCCCTCTGCCCCCAGCCCCCACATCCAATAAACGTTTTGGTTTTTCAAAGAGCAGTTACCTTTCCCACTGTAACTCACGCCTGTCTGCCACACCTTCCCCCAGGGCGAAGTCATCACCTGCAGGTTTAGAGGCCTCCAGCGGGGCTGGGAATCCTGGAAGTGTCTTTCAGCCTGGTCACAGGGGCTCTTTTTCTGGGGAGGGAGCCAAGGATTCCCAGAGGAGGCTGAGGAGAGAAGCAGCCAAAAGCAGGCATCTCTTTGGCACCAGGTGCTCCATGGGGCAGCCACCTGTGACCATAGCACGGTGACAAGGTGGTGGGCTGTCCCCAGGGCGCACACACACACTCCAGCTCCTTTTTAGTGGTGATTTGCAGCCCTTTGTGCTGCTGGAGCCCAGGGGGGGAGAGATGGTCGGCAGCCAGATGCTGGCTCCCTCCCAGCCCTCAGTGGGGCTTGTCAGCACCATAGGTTGTGCAGATGGAGAGCTGCCAGCATACGGCATCCCCAGCTCTCCCCGGCAGCCTGGCAGGTGCTTTCCCAGCTCTGCAGCCAGGGACAGAGCCCTGACACGGTTTTGGAAAGCCTCCTGCTCGCTGTGACCCTGCCACTCCTCCCCAGGCACGGAGAGCTGGGCAGATTGGAGGATTACCTGAGGTTTTACAGCTTCATCCACAATTTGCTGCTGCAAAACAGCACCAGGAGCAAGATCTTCTCTCTCCATCCCACTTGGCATGGAGTTTGCTCCTCTGGCAGGCAGCAGCTCCCGGTGCTGGGCACGGCAGCCCTTCCCCAGGCTGGTATGCCAGGGCTGAGGGCATCTCCCAGCTGTCCTCCCCACCCAGCTGGGACTCACACAGCCACTGTGGTGGAAGCCTGTCAGGGCAGAGACATGGGCATGTGTTCTGGTGCCTCCAGACGAGGGGTAAATGGCTGTTCTGCTGCCTCAGCCTCTCCCAGCAGCTCACAGGTGTGACTCGGGTGGCTGTGAGCCCACATTTTCCACTGCACAGCCCTCTGTGCAGCTCCTGCTGCTTCCCCAGCTCTGCTCTGGCTCTGTGCCCACAGATCTTGCTCTAGGAGAAGGTCAAAGCACACGGAGACCACAGTCCCACCACTGACACGAGCCCTCCTGTGTCAGCTGGCATCTCCAGCGGCGTGAATCGAAGTGAAGCAGAGAGTCACAGAACATCCTTGGCTGGAAGGGACCCACAAGGATCATCCAGTCCAACTCCTGGCCCTGCACAGACACCCCAACAATCCCACCCAAAGCCTCAGAGCATTGTGCAAACCCTTGTGCAGCTCTGGCAGCCTCGGGGCCGTGCCCATGCCCTGGGCAGTGGGACTGGCACCTTGTTCTGTCTCCTGAAGCTCACAGAGTCTCACAGCACAGCACGGCCCCTGCCTTCACCTCCCAGCACTGCTCCAGCCCCAGAGAGGACAGGAGCAGCCAGGTCCCACAGATGGCCCAACCTGGAAGTGTCCAGGTCAGGCTGGACAGGGTTTGGAGTGACCTGGTCTGGTGGGAGGTGGCCCTGCCCATGGCAGAGTGGAAGGAGATTATCTGTAAGATTTTTTCCCACCCAAACCATTCCACATCTCTGTGATGATTTTATGGTGACTTTCACCCCACCATCTCCATTTCACAGCAGTGCCTGACCCACAGGGACCCTGCAGAGCCCCAAGCACCTGACAGGGGCCAGGGATACCTGAGTCTTTAAGCACCTCATTACACAACTGAACTAATCCTCCTGTATCAGGTGTCCTGCCTGAACATCTGTGCCACAGGGGGAAGTGGCCACAGGTGCAGCACCAGCTCTCCAGAGGCAAGAGGGAGCTGCCAGGGGCTGGGGATCAGAGCAGTGCTGTTGTAATGAAGTGCCTGGGGAGAGGTACATGAAACAGGGCCTCCCTCAATCACAGTGTCTGTGCAGAATAATTACTGTGCCAAAGTGGGGTTTGCAGGGGAGGGGGGCGGCCCAGGCCCTTGACAGAGGTGCCTGCTGCAATTCAAGAAGCTCTGAGGGAGCTGAGACATCTCCACGGGGCTGGCAGATGTGACACAGGATCCACGGGAAAGCTGCGCCCTTCTGGCGTGACAGATGGTGGCCAGGTGGGCTAGGCCAGGGTGCCTCAGGTGGCACTGGGTGTCAGCAGGGGCTGCCAGGGGACACACCTGAACACAGACACCTGATCTGCGTGTGCAAACACCACTGCCCTCCCAACCCACGCTGGTGGCTTGTCGACATCTGCCCCTCCGTGCCTCAGTTTCCCCCATGGTGCCACACAGCCTTGTCACCAGCACACCTGTGCTGGGTGTGTCCTCCAGGCAGCCCAGCTGCACCCCCTGCCAAGGGGGGTCCGAGGGGCTCTGAGTCATCCCTGGGCACTCCCTCCCCTCTCTGCGCCTCTATTCACGCCGTGCCTCATTTCTAAATCCATCTCCCGCGGATCTGCCTCCAGCTGCTGGTCCTTGGTCTGTCTTTCACAGCCAGATTAAAGGGCCCTTTAGTACCTGGGATTTTATCCCCATGAAGGCACTTACACGCTGCAATCAAAACACTTCTCAGCCCTCCCTGTGACGAGCTGAGCAGCCCAGGCACTGCAGCTCTCCGCACGGTTTTGTCCTGCCCGGCACTGCTCAGGGGGCTCCTTTGGGCTCATTTAACCCCAGGCTGGCTCTGCCCTGGAGCTTTGTCCTGCCCGGCACTGCTCAGGGGGCTCCTTTGGGCTCATTTAACCCCAGGCTGGCTCTGCCCTGGAGCTTTGTCCTGCCCTGCACTGCTCAGGGTTCCCCAGGCTGGCTCTGCCCCAGGGCTTTGTCCTGCCCTGGAGCTGTGACTGTGCTGCCCTGCACAGCTCTGTGCAGCTGAGGGGCCTCCTCGTCTCACCTCTGTTTTTTCAGCATTCCTTGGCCACACAAAAATGCATCTTTCAGCTGTGCCTGGTACAAGGACTTCACAGGTAAAGTTCCTCTCTCCATTCCCTTGAGACAGCTCATTACCCACATCGTGTGGATGGGGAAGCTGAGGCAAAGGGCAGCCAGTTCATGGTTCTAGGAAGAGCCCCTGGTGCCCCAGCTCCTTCACAGAGTCAGCTCAAGCTGCTCCCCACATCTCCAGAGCCTGCCAAGGTGCAAGGGGGGTTCAGGTAAAGCCCCCAGGACATGCTGGCAGGGAGCTCTGAGCACAGGGGCTGCAGTGGCCCTGCTCCTCCCGGCAGTGACACAGGACAGCCCAAATGGCCAAAACAAGGATCCATCGAGGACAGGAAACGAGGAGGCAGAAGGATCCTCTGAAGGGCAGCACTCACACACACACTGGGCTTGTCTTCTGGCCCCATGGGTGGTCTCCTCAGGGAAGGACATCAGAGCACGTTTAGGATGCCCCATCTCCCCCTCCCTGGGGCTGCAGGGGACATCCCAGACACGGCCACCCCAGGCCCTGCTCCTCCCTGCCTCCCAGCACAAGGACAGGAGTGCAGAGAGATGAACCCCAGCTGGGCCCAGCCCCACTGACACCTCTCTAGGCCCAGGATCCTCCCCAGCCCTGCTGGGTAGAGTAATGCCTTTTTGGGTTACCTAAAAACAGAGGCCAGACAAAATTAAGGGAATAAATAGCAGTTCTGTTTACTGAGGGGCCTTCAGGTACATTTGGGGCAGACAAAGCTTCCCCACAGGCTACACCCAAAATGGACAATGGGTCACAGGTTTTCACAGTTTTATGAGTTTGGTCCATTTGCATATTGGAGGTTCATCTTCCAATTACAGCTTCAGGTAATGAAGTCATTTACCCCAAGTTTGCTCCCCCAACTCACTTTTGTTTCCATCTCTCAGGGCCTGAGGCAGTGAGGTGTCCTTGATTCCCAGCCAGGAGAGGAATTGTTGTGTCTGCCCAAAATGGGAAAGCAGCAGTTCACATTGGATATGGAATTCAGAGTTATACTAAAACATTGCAGGATAAATGAATAAATGAATAATATAATAAATGAAAAATGAATAAATGAAAAATATAAAAGCTGAAATCCTAAGGCATCAAGACCACCTCACCCACCTCCAGCTCCCCTGAGCTCCCTGCAGCTCTCCCTGGCCTCTGCTCCTGGCTGAGGATGACGAGGGCCACGACTCCCCCTGCCAGCTCAGCCCCAGTGCTGGGCACACTCTCTGCTCTGCACAGGATGTCCCAGCATTGTTGGGAAGGGACAGGTTTGCTGGTGGACACAAGACAGGTCCAGCCTTTGTCTCTCTTGCCCAGATGTTGCCCTGGCAGAGATGCTCAGGAATGTGGCTTCAGTGGTACCACACATGACCCAGGGCTTTGGGAATTCCAGGGGGAGCGTGGAGCCCCCCATGATGGTGGCACAGCCGAAACCTGCTCTTCCCCTTGCTGGGATGTGCTGAGGTCCCAGAAAATGGGAGAGAACCCAGCAGGACAGGAGCCATCCAGAGCACCCACCCCCCAAGACCCTACATGCTGAGATGTCAGAGAATCGCTCTGTGAGGCAGGGCTGGGTGCAGGAGGAGATGTTTGCAGTATCTCCATCCCACAGGATGGCTGGCAGTGAGGAAAGCTCTCAGGCTGCCACAGGAGCAGCACCAGAGGGGTCAGGGGATCAAGAGCTGGGACAGGACCGTCCTGGGGCTGCAGCAGGCGGTGATCCAGAGTTCTTGGGGTTGGGAATCTCCAGCACAGGCTCAGCAAAGGACAGCCAGGAATTCCCTACGTGTCAGCTCAACTCTGATTGCCCAAAAAGCTCTGGAACAGTTAATCAAACAAGTTCTTGCAAGTCTGTAGCAGATAATGAGGAAATGAGGAACATCCAGGCTGGGTTTGTCAGGAGCAGAGTGTGTCACACAGCCCAGTTTCCTCAGTAGGAACAGCAGCCTGGCAGAGGCTGTGCCTTGTACCCAGATATGCACAAGGATCTTGACAAGGTCACTCCAGATATTCTCCCAAGGAAGTCATGGAAAAATGGATGGGAGAGAAGTCAGGTGAGGGGCAGCGTGAGGGTTTTGGGAAGCTCAGCACAGACTCTTTACCTCCAGTGCCCCTTTTTCTTCATGAGCAGTCTGGGAATGTGAGAGGAGAGAGGGACACGGAGACAAACCCAACAGTGAGCTGAAGCAATCCTACAGGACAGCATGGCCAAGCATTTCCTGGGATGTGCAGCCTGTGGCATGCATCAGCCCAGCCCAGGCTCTGCTGAGGGAGCCATGGGCCTTTTTAAAAGAAAAAAAACACCTGTCCAAAAGAAGCCCAAAGAAGAAGGGGAAGATGGGGATGTTGTGGGCAGCAGGCCCCAAGGACAAAGGGAGCTCACCCCAGCCTCATTATCCCCCTCCTGAGATGCTCAAGCAGCACTTCAGGGAGCATCTCTGGTCACTCTGCACCCAGGGTCACCCTCCAGACCTGTCCCCAGTCCTGCTGGACAGCTGAGCCTGGACACTGGCAGCTCTTTCCTCTCCAGCCAAGGAGCGCCCAGATTCACCCCTGCACGACAGCAGGAGAGCAGGTATTTACACAGGGCTCCCATGGCCCTCCAGACACTCCCAAAATAACATTTTTCCACCTGAACACCTTCATTTTAAGGCAGTGGATGCACAGTGTGGAAAGAAGCTTGTCCCTACTCCACCAAAGTGTTGAGAATGTTTGGTTTCCAACACAAGATATCCAGATGAGATGTTTTTAGGGACTTTGACACATGTGCTCATTTAGTCATTACAAAATGTCTGAATGTGGGTTTTTTGGAAGGAGGGAGAGGCTCAGCAGCCAGGGAGCAGAGACAGGTGAGCTGAGGAGAGGGGACAGGCAGGGACAGAGGCTGAGGGAGGGGATGCTGGCCAGGCCTGGAACAGAGCAGCAAATGCACGGGCTGAGAAGTGGCCACATCCCCACAGCCCTCCCCACGCCAGCAAGGCTGAGGGCTCAGACCTTCCCCAGCTGCTCCTTCCCTCCCCTGGCTCCCCCTCAGCGAGGTGGCAGCCGTCACCCCTGTCAGATCCATCCCAGTGCCTCTCCTGCTCGCTTCCGGTGTGGGGTGCAGCTCTGGGCTGCATGAGTGACTCTGAATAGGGAAGGAAACAACCAAAGGCCACCCATGGAAAGCTGAGTGCCAGCTCCTGACAGCTCCCACGTCCTCCCCCCAGCTCGTCAGCACGGCACAGCTGCCCCTGCTGTGACACTTCTCTGTTTCTGTCTCTGGCAGGAGCCACCTCCCCACGGGAGGGGGACAGGCTGCAGCCCGGGCTGTGCCACCTCAGCATCAGCATCTTGCTGGGTCAGGCTGAGCCTTCTCTTGTCCCTCGCAATTCCCAATTTTCCAACCCTATCCCAAGCCCCTCCCATATTCCAACAACTCCCAATTTCCCAGCATTTCCAATTTTCCACATCCCAACCATTCCTGATTTTCCCCATCCCAACCATTCGTAGATTTCCACATCCCAACCATCCCCCATTCCCAATTTCCCACCATTTCTGATTTTCCACATTCCCAATCATTCCTGATTTTCTCCATCCCAACCATTCTCAATTTCCCAACATCCCCAAATTTCCCCATCCCAACCATTCCCAGATTTCCACATCCCAACATTCCCGATTTTCCCCATCCCAACCATTCCCAATTTCCCACCATTTCCGATTTTCCACATTCCCAACCATTCCCAATTTCCCACCATTTCTGATTTTGCACATTCCCACCATTTCTGATTTCCCCCATCCCAACCATTCCCAATTTCCCACCATTCCTGATTTTCCCCATCCCAACCATTCCTAGATTTCCACATCCCAACCATCCCCCATTCCCAATTTCCCACCATTTCTGATTTTGCACATTCCCACCATTTCTGATTTTCCCCATCCCAACCATTCCCATCCCAGCCAGCCCAAAGCCAGTGAGGAGCAGCTGCCTCAGGTGTGCCCCTGTGAGCCTCCTGTGAATGACACGTGAGGGTGGGTGCTGCTGTTACACAGCGATGGAAGGAGAGGGACTGGGGTCGTCTCATGAGTGAGCATCCCAGACACTGCCAGAAAAAAACACAAGGTGCTGGGAGGGGATCTTGTAGGAATTTTGGAGGGTTTGTGAGGCAAAGCAGTGACAGGGGAAGTGGCTTCAAGATGAAAGAGAGTAGATTTAGATTAAGCATCAGAAAGAAATTGTTCTCTGTGAGAGTGGGGAGGCCCTGGCTCAGGGAAGCTGTGGCTGTCCCTGGATCCCTGGCAGTGACCAAGACCAGGCTGGACACTGGGGCTGGGAGCGCCTGGGACAGTGGCAGGTGTCCCTGCTCATGGGATGGGGTTGGATCATCTTTAGTGACCCTTCCAACCCACTGAGTGATACTGTGGTTCAGTGAAGCTGGAGATGGAGACACAGGGGCAGGGAAGCAGTGAGGATGTATGGACAGAGTGGCATCTGCTGCTCCTGGAAAGGGAAATAATTTCCTTCCAACTCATGGGTGACCTCAGCTCTGCCCCTGGGCTGAGGTGGCACAGTTATGAGGCTGGGTGTCTGCAGGCTGAGGTCACACTCTCAATGACAGGAGAGGAACCCAGGGAGCCCTCAGGAGCCCTCCCATGTCCCTGTGGTGTGACACTGCCTGCTGGGGCTGTCCTGATGGCACCTCTAGACTCGCCATCAGTGACCCCTGCACAGCACAGGGTCCCTCCCTGGGCACAGAGCTTTGCACACTGAGACAGCAGTGCCCCACAGACCTCCCTCAGCTCCCCAAACACTCCCTTCTCCCCACACTTCACTGGGGCTTGTGGGGTGGATTCGGAGCAGCTGGGTCCTGGTGCCTCAGCCAGGCCGGGCTGAGCCTCCAGAGTCAACCAGAGCAGGACTTGGGCAATGTTTCAGGGGAGAAGAAACTTCTGCAGGGACAGGGAACCTGACCTAGTGAGTGACACTCCTGCCCAAGGCAGGGGTTGGAATTAGATGATCCTTTTGGGGGCTTCCAGCCCCGACTGCTCTGATTCCATGACCTGCAGCTGCTTTCTGCAGAGAGCTTTGCTTTGGCTGCAGGTTCTTCTGGATAATCATCCTTGGCCAGCGTGGGGCTCCATGGGCTCTTCTGTGCCATGGGCAGAGGTTTGTTCTTGTCTCAAGGCCTTGCAGAATAAACTGTGGAAATGATGGCACAGAATTACTGTGGGGAGGCACCTGCCAGGACCTGAGTGCTCTGTCTGCAGCCTCAAAGGGAAACTGGGGCCAAGGAAAGCACAGCTGCATTCAGTGGTTTCGGAGAAGTCTGAATGTGCTGGAGCAGGGTCAACAGCTTCTGTCAGGTCTCTTCAAACGCAAATTTCTTTTGTGCATTGTCAAGCACTGAGAGACACTTGGGACCCACCATCTTTAGCTCACTCTGGAAAAGCAGCACAAGAAGCAGGGCCCACCTGGTAAGAGGGGACAGACCTTGCTGGGACGTCCAGAAATCTCCATTACACTTTTGTGAACTCTGGGCAGACCAGCTGGAGCCTCCAGGAGATTGGAGAGGCTGCAGGTTTTAGTGACAGGAACACAAACCAGAGCCAGGCACCAGCAGATCTCCTCAGGAAGGGCTCCCAACACATGGAAAAGCACCAGGGAAAAAGCACCACGGAAGCACCCCCTGCCTGCTGGATCCCAGCTGGGTGCTCTGTGTCCTGGTCCAGCTTCTCCTCTCGCTGGGAATGCCTGAGCTTGGAGGGAGGGAAGAGCCAGAGGGTCACCTCAAGGAGGAGGTAATTGTGAGCTGCTCTAACACAGGGGATGGTGGGAACACCCTGAGGGGCTGGCTGGCTTCAGCTGGGGTGGGGTTAGTGCTCCATGTGTGAGCATAAAGCAAATGTCAATGCAAGCAGGCATTTAAAGATAAAATTGGTGTTAATAATAATGATTATGATAATGCTGTCACCAAGAATAACTGTGCAAACGCTGGCAGAGCGAGGGCAGGGACATCCTGGGTTCTGACAAATGGCTGCGCTTGGGGAGCTGCAGCCAGTTTGAGTTTGGGAGCTGGAAAGGGGCTCAGCCTGGAGAAAAGGAGGCTCAGGGGGCCCTTGTGGCTCTGCACAACTCCCTGACAGGAGGGGACAGCCGGGGGGGTCGGGCTCTGCTCCAGGAACAGGGACAGGAGCAGAGGGAATGGCCTCAGGCTGGGCCAGGGTTGGGAATTGGGCAGAATTTCTTCATGGGAAGAGTGGTCAGCCATTGGAAGTGGTGGAATCACCGTCCCTGGAGAAGAAATGACAGGACATGGCACTGAAGGTGGTCACAGGTTGGACTCAATGGTCTTGGAGCGCTTTTCCAGCCTCAGTGGTTCTGTGATTCTGTTGTGCTGGTTCTGGCTGGGGCCCAGGCTCTGCAGCCCTGGGGGTTCCTGCACACACATCCCAGCCAGGCACTTTTCACAGCACTTATGCAACCCTGGAAACAGCCAAAATATCCACTGGTGCCTCTGGAAACCTCTGGGATTGATTTCAGGCTCTGAACAGGAAATTGTCACGAAGGCAGGAGCTGTGCTTGGTCACACAAGGGATTTATTCTGGGTCTTTGTGGCAGGGATGGGTGAGTGTGTGGGAACCCATGATGGAAAAGGGGTCTTAGCCTGTTTCCAGACCCACTCTGCCCCATCCTCCCCACCACAGGTGATCACCCTGCAGCTGTTTCCCTGTTAGCTCAGCAAATCCTGCAATCCCACACTGATTTGGATGCGCAGCTCATCTCATTCCACCCCCCTTCCATGGGCAAAGACACTTTCCACCATCCCAGGCTGCTTTCATCCAGCCTGGCCTTGAACACTTCCAGGGATGGGGCTCTGCAATTCCCTCGCATTACTACCCAGTGCAGGAGAAGGAGGATTTTTGCCATTGCCTCGGAGCAACTGTGCTCTTAAGTTTCTTCCAAGACTCACACCAGGGCCGCTTCTCTGCATGTGTGGTCTCTTGGACTGCATAGAGCTCATAAATAAATAAGGAGAAAAGTTCTTAATCTTCATTCGAAAGCTCCTGGTATCACAATGCTGCTGCACAAAAGCCATCTTATTAGCCCCAAGTGCAAAATGCTGCCTTTTCTTGCAGAAGCTCATTAATTGCAGGTCACCATTCAACAAGAAAGATGAGGCACTTGAGTTCTTCAGGCTCTCATTAGCCACCGAGCTGAACAGTATGTGTGAAATTAACAGTCACCTGAGTACCTCTATAATTTCATAATTATTAGGCCTAATGGGTTAGTCTCTGCCAAATGGTTTTAACTCCTTCCTAGACAGAGCAAGGAATCACATGAGCTGCCAAGGTTGGCGCATTTCACGAGTTTTATAACCATTTAACAGCTTTCTTGTGGAAATAATAATAAGGAGAGGAAGTTTCCAGGATCGTGTACTGTTTGCATTTTTTAACATATGTTTAGCTTTTAATTATTCATATCCAGCGCGCCAAGGAAGCAGATAGCCTGTATCCTGGAGAGTGGGTGAAAGAGCTTTCTCTGCAAAGGGATTTTAATTGGTTTTAAAATGTGTTCTGTGTGTGTGTTTATATTTGCGTGTGTGTGTGAGAGCCGAGCCTTTGGTTTCTCTTCTCCTTGATGATTACATTACATTATTTCCCGTCTCTTACATTTTTATTTATCTTAGGCTTAAAAAGCAAAATCAGAGCTGAGATTTCTGTCTGTGCTTTTGAACTCGAGAAGCTTGGAAATGGCACTGCCTTTTAATGGGGATTTTCTCCTACTTGAATGCAGCCCAGGCGAGCAGCCCGAAGGGGAAGGCTGCCTCTCACCTCCAATCACTAATTGTTTTTCTTGTGGTTTGTCTCACAGTCCGGAGCATGGGCGGCTCATTCCAGGTGGGAACAAACACAGCACAACCCCCCCAAACTTGGGGTGACCTGGAGGGGGGTTCTGGCCCTGTGGCCATCACATTGCACCCCATGGGGAGCACGCTGGGAAAAGCCACCCCTTCCCTCCTCCCATACAGGGCAGGTATTCCAGCCTGTCCCAGACACTCAGATTCGATAGCTGGGATTTAAATTTGCTTTTAAAATCATATCTGCACCCTCTGCAGAATGGGTTATACTGGGAATGCTGCACTCTCCTCAGGGATATAAATCCCTTTCCCACTGCTTTCAGCCTTGATGAGACCCTCAGCAGTGATGAGAGGACACAGACGTGACAGCAGCAGGCCCAGGAAAGAGGTTAATGGTTGGACTCGATGATCTTGGAGGGCTTTTCCACCCTTAATGATTGTGTGAGACATCTGAAGTCCCCCTCAGTACCCTGTTTTCAGGAGCTGGCTGATCCCTGGAAGTCGTGCAGGCATTTCCCACCTCATGCTGGGGAGCAGGGAGCACTTTGGCTGCCGTGGGCCTGCCCAGCTGAGCTCAGGTGTGGCCCGCTCTCACCTGGAGAAGCACAGCACAGCCCAGACAGTGACAAACACAACCTTGCTTGGTGACAAAAGGGGGCCTTGGCACTGTGATGGTGGCAGCAGAGCTCCTGCTGCTCCTCCAGCCCTCAGCTCTACCAGCCTCAGCCCACAGACTCTCTGTTCTTCTACTCCATCACATTTGCAGGTTTACGGCTTTTTTTTTTTGTTTTTTTGGCTGATGCTGTCCTGAGATTTGTTCTCATTATGCAGGAGTACACAGGGGAACAGGGGGCTTGGGGCCTGAAGTGGGAGGGAGCAGGGACCTCCCCACACCTGTGACACAGCAAGTCCCTGCTCTGATAGCGGCCGGAGCGCTCGTGGCATCAGCAGGGAGCTGGAGCATCCCAAGGCTCTGTCTGGGATGGGTTCCTCAGGACAGGAGCCAGCTGGGAGATCTGCAGGCCATCAGAAAAGAGCAAGGCCAGGATGCAGAGGCTTGGATGGACCCCAGGGTCAGGCCCCAATGCTCTGTGCTGGTGCTCCACTCGCAGCTGTGCCTGTGCTGGGAGATCCAGGCTGGGAGGAGGGAGGGTCTTTCTTCACTTTAGGTGCTGGAGAAATGTCTCCTTCGATGATATTTCACCTTACCTCTCCTTGCCACATCTGTCAACTTCTGCTAATTATCGAGTTTGCTATCACCCTCTGCACTGATGTGAAGGGTAGGGAAAACAGAAAAAGGAGGTTAAGGGATTCTACAATTATAAATGATGTCTGGCAGGCTAAGGTACCATATAATGCATTATAAGCACTTAAAAAGCTAACCCATTCTGTCTTCTTTCTTTGGCATAAATAATGGCTTTTTTATGAATAAATCATGCAGCCAAGGTCTCTGAAAATAGCAGGAACCTGGAGCAGAATGTCTCCATCCTCATTTTTGCTAGGACAGCAGAGAAGTCAGCAATCCACTCCATCACCACTGATAAACCAGGGTGAGTGCAACTTGCAGTAATGAAATAGGGAGATAAAGTTTCGGGAGGGTGAGCGGGGCAGCGGGATATTTCTGCCAAAGCACCGACTGCACCCGGGCTCCAAATGAAACATAATGGACTCTGAGGAGATAAGCATTTTTTTCCTGCCCCATGAATAAAGCAAGACCTCATAACTCATAGACAGGCAAAGCTGCCAGCAACTTAAAAGTGCTTCCTTCTGCTTCTGGTTTGTGTTTCCTTTTAATGAAGCAGCTCCAAAGCCGAGGGGGAGCTCAGAAGTGGGGCTGGAAGCAAACCCTGCCTTTCCGCCTGTGGAGTCCGGCTGGCTGCGGGCGCTGGGAAGGGCTGGGTGGGCTGGGAGGGAGGTGGGGAGGGCTGGGGAGGGCACTGGGATAGGCTGGCTTGGTGGTAGGATGGCCTGGCAGAGCACTGGGACGGTCTGGATGGGCACTGGGATGGTCTTGCTGGGCTGGGAGGGCACTGGGATGGCCTGGCTGCTCTGGGATGGTCTGGATGGGCACAGGGACTGTCTGGCTGGGCTGGGAGGGCACTGGGATGGTCTGAATGGGCACTGGCATGGGCTGGTTGAGCACTGGGATGGTCTGGCTGTGCACTGGCATGGGCTGGTTGAGCACTGGGACGGGCTAGTTGGGTACTGGGATGTGCTGGCTGCCCTGGGAGGGCACTGGGTTGGTTGGCTAGGCTCTGGGATGGGCTGGCTGGGTACTGGGATGGTCTTGGAGGGTATTGGGATGGTCTGGCTGGGCTCTGGGATGGGCTGGCTAGGCTGGGAGGGCACTGGGATGGGCTGGCAGGGCACTGGGATGGGCTGGCTGGGCTGGGAGGGCTCTGGGATGGTCTGGCTGGGTGGTTGCAGCCCCCCCAGCCCTTGCACAAGGAGCTCCCTTGCAGCTGCCTGTGCCAGGAGGGGCAGGGAGGGAGGTCCTGGAGATCCTGGAGATCCTGGAGGTGCTGCTGCCCTGCCGGGGCGCGGACCCTGCCTGTGCTCCGAGCTCTGCTCAGCCCTGCCTGTCTGCACCCACTTTTCCCCCTGCAAAGGGTCTCTTCTCTCCGGGCTAGTGGGCGCTCACCCATTCCTCTTGCCAAGGCTCCCTCCCACTCTCTGCCGGGACCACCCAGAGGGACCCACATCAAGGCAGCGCTGCAGGTTTGGAGCTGCCTCACTCAGGGTCAGGCTCCTTGTGCTCCCCGCACCCCCCAGGCACAGCCCACCCTCCTCTTTCTGGGAAATCAGTGAGGAAAAGCTCATCCCCGTAAAAACATGTCCCATGTGGGTATGGGGCAGGGGAGTCTCCATCCTCATCCTCCAGCACTTGGGGTTGGGATTCACAGCCAGCCCAGGCACCTCCCGCAGAACAGAGCGTGCAGAGCAGGGCTGGGGCACCAGCACACTCCCTACATGAGCCCAGCCTGACGGAAACTTTGGAGGGAATGGAGCAGGGAAAAAGGCAGAAGTGACTTTTGACAAGGACCTGGAGTGACAGCACATCACACTGACACAGGGCAGGGTTAGATGGGATATTCAAGTTGTCCAGAGCAGCTGTGGCTGCCCATCCCTGGCAGTGTCCAAGGCCAGGTTGGATGGGGCTTGGAGCAACGTGGGACAGTGGAAAGCATCCCTGCCATGGCAGGGGATGGAATGAGATGATCTTTAATGTCCCTCCCAACCCAGACCATTCCCCATTCAATGATTAGGGCTGTCCTGAGCAGGGCTGAATGCACGGACACCTCTGCCCAGCTGCCCCCAGGGCCAGTCCTCAGCCCTTGGAGGGAGCAGCATCCTGGGGACACCTGGGACTGCTCTATCAAACCCTGTTCTCTGGGGACATCCTGCAAACCCCCGGAGCAGGAATTGACATATTTCTGTGCACACACACATGAGAGAGACCCTCTGCCCAATCATTTTGGGGGACAAGCTCAGCAGAGTTGGGCACAACCCCAGAGCCCCTCTGTGCCAACCTCAGCTGTGGCACACTCCGCCACCAGCACCTGGTGCCAGGGGCTCCAGCTGGAGCTGCGTTCCCTGTGTTCCTCCTGAGCTGGCAGCTCACCGAGCCCTCGGGGGGCTGGGATGTGCAGCCAAGGGATCTGAAATCCCCTGGGGTGCATGTGAGCATTCA
>VRYO01001760.1:4947397-4958718 GCA_009812075.1 Sialia sialis | reverse complement strand
ACACCCCTCACAACCCTCACACACCTCACACCCCTCACATCTCACACCCCTCACACCCCTCACATCTCACACCCCTCACATCTCACACTCCTCACACCCCTCACACCTCACACACACACAGAGTGCAGTGCTGCTCTCACAGGCTGGGAATGCAGGATCTTTGCGCCTCCCCAGCAGATCCTTCCCTCTCTCTTTTTGCTGCAGGAAATGCAGGTTTCCTGGGGACAGCTCCTCCTCCTCCTGCACCTGCAGGTGTCCCCAGGCTGCACACGGTGTGCCAGCCGTGCACACAGCCATGCTGAGGATGGAGGATGAGGAGCAGGGCAGCAGCTCTGCCTGCCCTCGTGCTGGCTGCTGCTGGCAGCCCCCAGGCCAGGTGGCTGGGTTGCTTCCTTGGGCTTCATTCAGCACAAGCAGCTTGTGCTGTTTCTTCTCCTCCCTGGGGTGGGCTGCTCATTTTTGCCCCATAAGACAATGCCCTTTTTCAAAAACAAAGAAATTACAAAGTACATATGAACATATGGTAACATATATTCTAGGCTGCCTATGTGGCCAATTTTCTGTATGTTACCATATGGTGCTGCGTATTTAGCAAAAATATAACTTGACTGTTTCTCTTTCCATATGGGGATTCTTTTGCCTTAATTAATAACATTGAGCAAAAACTCTTTCTAAGGTTTCCAAGATTTCTGCAAGGGAGTATCTTATGACAGACACATGCTCCTGAAGGCTTTCCTCCTTATTTGTCTGCACCCTTCTGTCCCTGTCCTCTTCCACATGCTCCAGGGGCAGCTGTGGGGACATCTGCCCGTGGGATTGTTGGGAGGGGGATGCTGCACCCTGGCTTGGCTGCCAGCCCAGGGATCTCCTGTCCCACTCAGGACCTGTGGGATAACATAGTGCCTGTGGGCTGGATCCCTCCAGCTCATCCCAGAGCTGAGTTAAGTGAACAAAGGAGAGATGGAGAGGGAGCGGGTGCAGCAGAAAGAGCATTGGTGCCACACAGGGACTTTTTGCTGTCTTCAAAGGGGCAGAAAGCTGCACAGTTTGCAGCTCTCCAATTAAGCCTCTCCAGAGTTATCTGACAGAACAGTGAAATGTGTCAGAGGATCCTCTCGGGACGAGCACACAGCCAGTGCTTAGAGATGAGCCAGCTGTGTCCCGGTGGGATGGAGTGTGAAGGGTCAGTGGCACAGCCGCTGCTGCCAGAGACCTTCCCACTCACACAGCAAAACCTGTCAATGAAGACAAATCTCTGTGGCTCCAGATGTGTCCCTTGTCCCTCAGGGATGTTCCCACTGTGCAGGCAGAGCAGAGCTGGCACAGGGCAGGAGAGCAGGGACAGCAGGGGAGATGCTGGATCTCTGCCTCTCCCCATTCCCTGGGTCCTGTTGGAGATGCTGAGCTCCCTGCCCTCCTCCTGGGGTGGGACAGGACATGGGCAGTGCCTGGGGGCTCAGCTTTGCTGTGGGGTGAGCCTGTCCCTCTGCTCAGCAGCAGTGCATCTCACTGCTCCCTGAGGCACTGCCCCACTCCCACCAACAGGCACAACCCTCCTGGGGCTCTGCTTGAGTCTTCTCAGCCTCCCTCAGCCCTCAAATCCTCCTTCCTGTGCTGCTGCACTGGGCCAGCTCTGTCTGTAGGGATGGCATGGGGTAACAGAGCATTGCAATGGGGTGTGAACATGGTGGGTGCTTGGATTCCCTTCCCTTCTCCAGCAGCACCCAGTGCAGCCCAGTGAAGGCCAGTTGTGATCAGGGTCCAGGCTCCAGGGTCACTGGGAACCAGGGGCTCCTTGTCTGGACTGCCCCATCTCCAGCTCCTCACACCCCAGAGCTCAGGGAATTTCTCTTCTGAGGAGGTCACCAGAACTCCCCAAACTCCTCCTGCCCCTACCTGCTCCAGTGCCTCTCCAGCACTTCCCCACATCCCTCAGCTCTGTGTGGATGCTCGGAGGTCCACAGCAGGTACTCCTGCTCTTTGGGGACACCTTCTCAATGTGATGTTTGGAGCACAGGTCCTTTTCCAGTGCCATTAATTGGAGTCTCCCAGGCATGGGTTGAGCTGCTCTGCTCAGGCCTGCTGGCTTCATCCAGCTTCCCTGGGCAGCTGGGATGGGGAGGGAAGTCCCTCATGGGCTTTGTGCAACCTCTTGAAGGGTTCACTGAGCAGTCAGGGCAGTCCTGTGTAACCTGGACAAAAGAGCTGGATCAGCTCCTGGTGTCCCAGCCTCTTTCTGCACCTCCAGAGCTTTCCTCCTGAGGACCTGAGCTGGCCTGGAGCCCAGGTCTATGCCCAGCTCTGCCACCTCTGGCTGGTGTCCATCCCCATAGCACATCCCCAGCGCATCCTGGCAGAGTGGGACATGAGCAGAGCTGGCAGAGTGGCAGTCACCAGCACCTCTGTGGCCATGGGGCACTGCCAGCACCGTATGTGCAGCTGTTCCTGGCTCAGGACCTTGCAGCTGCTCCCCCATTTCCTGCCAAAGCCCAGAGCAGGACTCAGGGTGGGACATGTGCAGAGCAGGACTCAGGATAGGACATGTGCAGAGCAGGACATCCTTGCAGCCACATGGAGATCAGCCATGGCCTGAGAGCCCTGCTGGGGACTGTGTCTGCCTGCTGCCTTGGCCATTTGCAGAGTGGCTTTGGGCTCGTGCCTGGGAAGGCATTTCCAAAGGGCAGGACACCAGGGCTTCACCAGCAGCCACAATTCTGAAATTTGCATTACAGGCTTGTACAGGTTGTACTCTGGGTATCCATGGCTGGGATGCAAATCACAGAATGGTTTGGGTTGGAAGTACCCTAAAGATACAATCCAGTTATCCATGGGCAGGGACATCCTCCATTAAACCAGATGGCTCCAAGCCCTGCTGCGGGAGAGCAGCCCCTCTTTGGAAGGGTGTCAGGCTGCATTCCCACCACAGCTCAGCCCAGAACAGCCTCTGACCTCTCCTGCCCAAGCTCTTGGCACAAATCAAATCCCACCCTCACAACAGGCTGCCAGCCGGGCTTGCATCAGCGCTGTGGGTGCAAGGCTGCCGGGCTCCTGGGGACGTGGTGGCATTCAGAGATGGCACTGGAAGAAGGTCAGTGCGTGCAGAGCAGGCACAGGCTGTCAGCACTCAGCTCTGCTGAGCCTCTGCAGGGAGGACAACCACAGCATGCAGGGATCAGCTCTGCTCAGGAGCTGTCTGCACAGGCTGGCACAGGGGGGCTGCAGTGCAGGGAGCAGAACCAAACCATCCTGCAGTGCAGGGAACAGAACCAAACCATCCTGCAGTGCAGGGAGCAGAACCAAACCATCCTGCAGTGCAGGGAACAGAACCAAACCATCCTGCAGTGCAGGGAGCAGAACAACACCGTCCTGCAGTGCAGGGAACAGAACCACACCGTCCTGCAGTGCAGGGAACAGAACCACATCATTCCACAGTGCAGGGAACAGAACCACATCGTCCTACAGTGCAGGGAGCAGAACCACATCGTCCTGCAGTGCAGGGAACAGAACCAAACCATCCTGCAGTTCAGGGAGCAGAACCACATTGTCCCACAGTGCAGTGACAGAACCACATTGTCCCACAGTGCAGGGAGCAGAACCAAACCATCCCATAGTGCAGGGAGCAGAACCACATTGTCCTGCAGTGCTGCCCTAGAGTTCTGGTATTCTGGAATTCTGGTGCAGGGGGCACGGGGATTTCTGGGGCCCTGGGAGAAAAGTGGAGCTTGGCCTAATATTTCCAAAGGGGAAACAGGGTGATGTTGGTAATTTCACATCTGTCAGGCTGACATTGATCCCGGAGAAAATAGTGCAATGGCTGATCCTGAATGCAAGGGATAAAGAATCCAAAAGGGTGATATAATTAATGCCAATCAAGAGGGATTTATGGAAAATAGATCCTGTTAAACCAACTTGACAGCTTTCTTCTCGTTGTTTTTTTTTTCTCTTTTTTTTTCTGTTTAAAAACAGGATTACAAGTTTCTTCAGCAAGGTAAGGTTTGCTGAGGACATGGGAAGAGCAACAAATCACCTCGATGCTGTGTGTTTTCTTATCAAAAAACAGAGAAAACCCAACCAGCCATGTGGTGGGCATGGTTTAGGACCACATTTAGGAGCTCATGAGTGGGCACTGACCCTGCAGGGGATTCTGCCCCTGGCCAGTCCCACCAGTGCTGGGGAGGACACACTGGGCTGTGTGGAGCAGGTTCTCACTCACTGGGAGGTTGTGCTGGGACATCACTGATGCTGCTGGAGGAGATGTGATTTGCAGAGAGGGAAGCACCAGACATCAGTTCACCATGGAAAGGGCTGGTGGAGAGAGTCCAGAGGAGCCCATGGATCTGCTGCAGGGCTGGAGCCCCTCTGGAGCCAGGCTGGGAGAGCTGGGGGGGCTCCCTGGAGAGGAGAAGGCTCCAGGCAGAGCTCAGAGCCCCTGGCAGGGCCTGAAGGGATCCAGGAGAGCTGCACAGGGACTGGGGACAAGGCCTGCAGGGACAGGACACAGGGAATGGCTTCCACTGCCACAGGGCAGGGCTGGATGGCATCTTGGCAAGGAATTGTTCCCTGGCAGGGTGGGCAGGGCTGGCATGGAATTGCCAGAGCAGCTGTGGCTGTCCCTGGATCCCTGGCAGTGTCCAAGGCCAGGCTGGACATTGGGGCTGGGAATACCCAGTGGAAAGTGTCCCTGCCCATGGCAGGGATGGGTGGAGTGAGGTTGGGCAGGAAATAAATTTAACCAAATGAAGGGGAAGTTTCAGTTCAAACAGCTCCAACAGCAGATGGAAAGGGGGATTTCCAGATTATTTCCAGGCCAGTGGCCAGGGGCCACGTCCAGGGAGACTTGCAGGGAGTGAGGGGGCTTGGGGCACTGGGTGCAGGGCTTGAGCAGCCACAGGACCTGGGCACTGTCCCCTCCATTGCACTGGGCAGCAGCGATCCTGAGGTAGGGTGTGTCAAAAAATATTGGTAGAAGTCAGTAAATACATTTATTTATTTATACACTTGCCAGGACAATGTCCAGAGGTCTGAGTCCAGGTGAGACTGTAACTGCTCACTCTGCACAACTCCCTGACAGGAGGGGACAGCCGGGGGGGTCGGGCTCTGCTCCAGGAACAGGAACAGGAGGAGAGGGAACGGCCTCAGGCTGGGCCAGGGGATGCTCAGAGTGGATATTAGGGGAAATTTCTTCATGGAAAGGATTGTAAGTCACAGGCTGTCACTGAAGGGATTTAAAAGATGCGTGGATGTAGCACTTGGGGACATGGGTTCATGTTGACTTTGGAAGTGCTGGGGGAATGGTTGGACTCACTGGTCTTAGAATCTTCATGATTCTATGGTTCCATGACCCCACAGCCCAACCACCCCCATGCTCTGGGTGCAAGCTCAAACAACCCTTGGTAATTGTCCCCAGCTTCCCTGGGAGCATCTCCCCCTCTCAGCCCAGACACACAAGCACTGACGGCAGCAGCAGCCCCACCTTGTAATATTTAAAACAATTTTATTCATGAAAATATGCTGTACAATGCACTATACACAGTTCTTTACATTGCCACATACACAAACTCTAATAGCACAACCAAGAAAGTTACCATTGCCTACGATAGATGCGTGTGAGAGATGACGCCTCTGAACCCTCCCCCCCAGTCTGTACAGTTATAAATAGAGGGAAAGGACAGACCCAAAACTGCCGGGATAGCAAAGCTGGGGGGCCTTTGGTGTCCCCCCACACCAGCTCCAGGCAGGGCAGGGCAGGGTGGGAGCAGAGGGAGCTCATGGTGCCCAGAGGGGCACTGAGGGGTGGGGGAATGGAGGGAGGGGGTGATGGAGAGGGGAGGATGGAGCTGAGCCAGGTGGGACATGAGGCGACCTCGCTGATTCCAGAGAGGGAACCTGGAGCCTCAGCCAGCCCGGACAGTGACATAAAGCCCTGCTGTCCCCTTCCCCACACTCACAGTTGCAGAGGGGCAGAGCCATGCCTGTCACCCCCAGGACCCCAACACCCCCAATTCCATCACCACCACCCTCCTACACACCAGAGCCCCAGCTCCTTCAGTGCTGCGGTGGGGCCAGCCTGTGCCACCTGCCCCTGCACCCCCCGTCCCCGAGTCCCAGCCGCTCTGGGGTGCCCCAGACTGGGGACTCTGGGCGTGTCCGTGCCTGCCCCGCCACCCCTCGCCCCGCACGACGACAGAACACACGACGTTACCAACACGACTGCACCGCACACACGACAACCCCACGGTCACGAACCACGACGACAGCTTGGCGAGGGGCCGTGCCCACGCAGCGGGGCGGGGGCGTGGGGCACAGGGCGGCCACGGGACACAGGGACACGGGGACACGGGGACACATCCCTGCTGCTGCTGGGGCGGCTCCCCCTGCACGGTGATCATGTCTGTGACACCGAAGGGGGCTCAGGGACCCCTGCCTGGGAGAATCCCATCTCCACGTGCCTGATTTCTGCCCGGCATGCTGGTGTGCTGCTGGATCTGTGCCTGGAGATCAGATGCCTGGAAAAGCCAGGACCCCTTCCCTTTCTCCCATTCCTGGGGGGCAGAGGCCCCTGTTTCCTCCTGCCTCTGGGTCCCTCACACCCACGTGCTGAACTGGGGGGTCGGGGATTAAACAGCCATTTGCAATCAGTTTCCAAGGATTTGAAAGATGCCTGAAACGAGAGGTGGTGTATAAAAGGAATGCGGTAATGATCCTGACCAAAGAATAATCCTTTTTAAAAAAGCATTCAAGAAAGATTATATATAATAGAATATATTAAATTCTGTACATGATCAAATAATGTAAACATAATTAATTAACTTGTAAGAATGTCTTTAGAGACCGTGCCTGCCGTGTGCCCTGGGTGAAGGTGAGCGGTGGCACATGGGGCTCCTCTGTCACGTTCTGCCACAATCGTGTGGGTCAGGAGAGGAGCAGGAGGTGCCACTCTGGGTCCCCTGCCCAGACTCAGGGCAACCACGCTGTCCCTGTGCCTGGCTGGGACCCAGCACCTGCTCTGTGGCAGAGGAGCTGGTGTTGGGGCAAGAAGGGAAGAGCTGGGCTGGGAAAATGTGCTGATTCAGTGCACTGACCCTGCTGCAAGCCAGGGGCTGTGGTCAGAGAGAGCCTGTCGTGCCCAGGAGGAAGAAGGGCTGAGCAGAGACCCCATGGGACAGAGCAGCAGCTCCCAGCACCTCCTCCCAGCCCAGCCATCATCTCCAGACCAGTTGTTCCTGCTGGTCCCTGCCTGGACCCCTCCAAAAGCCTGCTGCTCCTGGCAGCTGTGTGGGATGGCCAGGACATCCCTGGCCCACTCCTGCCCCAGGCAGCAGTGGGGTCAGTTTGAGCTCCTGACACACAGCAGGACCATGTGTGAATCGTGGTCCCCATCCTCACAGAGCTCCAGCCTCTGGCAGGTGGGTGCACCCCTCTTGCTGACAGCTCCTGGCACGCCAGGGGTGGGCAGTGAGACGCTGGGACAGGCATGGTAGCACTGACCTCCTCGCTGAGGGCACCTCCCTTAGCAATGTGGGTCACCCAAGCTTGGAGCAGGATGGTCCCCACACTGCATCCAGAGGCCTGGCCACCACATCCTGCCCCTCCTCACACACACAGCCCCTCCTTGAGGATGACCCACATCACAGTCCCCCAGCTTTCACCTCAGCATCCAAGCCAAGACGAGCCTGTGATGGACACAGCCATCAGTGCTGCCCATGGCCTCTCTCCTCTCTCCCTAAGCTCAACCCTTTCTTCCTTCCAATGCAAAAACTTAATGGCAAAAGAGTGCATGAAATCAAATAAATATGTCCCCCTCCCCGCCCCTGCGAGCTGCCCCTCATGAGGGGACCCTCATTCCCAGCAGGACTCCCCTGGAGTGTCCCCACCCTGTCCCAGGCAGGGGCTGCAGCTTCCCCTGGCACCCTGGAGGCTGCTGACTGCTCATCATCACCACCCCCTCTCACTGCTCAGTAAGAAAACCTGCCTGGAGCCACACCAGGACACCTGCAGGGGAGGTGGCCTGGGGGTGTGGGCTCGGCAGAGCTCTGATCTCCACCAGGACTGAGGGGACATGAGCCCCCCCTCGCCCTGGGGCAGAGTCCCCACTCCTGACACTTCTACCCAGGACTCAGTTCCCAAGGTGGCTCAGAGAAGAGTCCCTTCCCAGGGGGGATGCCCATGTGGGGAGGGTCCCACACCACCACCAGCCATCACCGCTCTGTCACACCCAGCCCAAGGGCAAATCAAACCGGCACCATTGCCATGGGGCACTGAGACTGTCTGGAAAGGCTTTGCCTGCCTGCTCCCCCCTGGATCTGCCTGGCTCTGGCTGCCTCTCCCACCCACCTGCCCTGTGTCCTCCAGAGGATGCTGGCTGGACCTGCTGACTGGGCACACATGGGGCTGGGGGTCCTCCCCCGTCTCAATATTTGACCCTCTGGTTTGTGTTTCATGTTCAACCTCAAGCTCAGACCGATGGCTCTCGCCCATCTTAACAAACAAAGGCAGAAGAGAAAGGAAAAAAAAAAGTTAGTCTCAATGTTCCCCTCGTGGCTTCCCAGTGGCGAGCCCATGCCGCGGCAGGCTCACCCGGGCACCCAGCTCTGGTTCGTGGGCTGCGGCCCCCCGGGCAGCGCGGGCACGTTGAGCCCGTTCTGCGGCGGGAGCGCCGAGTCGAAGTTGAAGTCCATCTCATCGCTGTCCATAAAGTCATTCAGGATGATGGACTCCACGTCGCACTCCAGGCTCCCGTTGAACATGTCCAGGTCCAGGTCTGCTGGGAACCTGTCTTGGCCCAACACGGGGGGGTGGACGGCCCCCGGGTAGGGGCCCTGCAGCGAATCCAGCAAGCTCATGTGTGCCCCTTGGTTATTAGCGTAGGGATGCAGGTGCCCGTGGTGCGGCATGGCCGTCATGCTGCACGAGTCACTGGGCAGGCTCATAAGGCTGACGGGGTTGGCTAAGGCACTGGTGTTGACCGCAGGGTGGTGACCGGCTGGTGACGGGTGGTACAACGCGTTGCTCTTCATGAGAGAGCCCGGGTGGGGCGGGTAGGAGGACAAGCCCTGCTCCCCAGCCCCGCACAGCAGCGGGTTGTGTCTGTGGCCACGGGCCGGCACCATGGGGCTGGCCTGCGGCATGGGCAGCTCCCCCCCCGGGACCATGCTCTCCTTGTGCGCATAGGAGATGGAGGAGAGCAGGTCCTGCAGCGAGGCGTTCCTGTAGGAGCTGACGGGCGAGAAGGTGGCCTGCTTGTTCTCCTGGATGGTCTGCATGGGCAGGCGGCGCATGAGGCTCATGGCTGGCTGGCTGTAGATGGTCCCACAGTAGGTGTTGGAGGCGGCCCCCATGCTGGAGCACTTGGAGTTGAAGGTGAAACTGGAGCTCCGCTGCCGCAGGGCGGCCGGGGGGAGCTGCTGAGAGGGGCTCATGCTGTAGCCATCCTGCAGGTCCTCCAGCATGCTCTCCCCCAGGCTCTCGTTCAGGCTGATGGTACCGGTCAGGTCGGTCAGCCGGGGCAGCTCCACGGAGCAGCGGGTGCTGAGGGAAGGAGACATGGTGCTGGAGGGGCTGGGGTACATCAGCGGGGACGAGGGGGTACCATCATCGTCCTCCAACTCGTCCGGCTCGTGGTTGGCCATGATGGGCGAGAGGCGCCCGCTCAGCGTGCTGGCCGTGGAGTTGGCCCGCGTCCGGAAGTCCGCCCAGGCATCGTACTCATCGCTGGCGTGGGACACGGGGCTCTCCGACCACTTGGCTTGCTGCGAGGACGGGCTGTCCTCGCCACGCTCCTGCGTCACCTGCAGCTGCTTCTTCTTGCTGGCCTTGCCCTTGATGCGCAGGAACTTGCTGTTGTTGTCCATGGACACCGCGCGCCGCCTCGGCGTCTTGCCCGTCTTGCCCCCCTCAGGGTTCAGCATCCACCAGGAGCTCTTCCCGGTGCCCTCGTTCTGCACGCGGATGAAGCGGGTGTGCAGGGACAGGTTGTGCCGGATGGAGTTCTGCGGGGACAGCAAGGACAGGGGGAGGGTCAGCAGCAGGGACAGCACCCCCGAAGGAAAGGGATGCCCACAGGGCTGAGGGGTTCATGGGCCACCGAGGGACACCTGGTCTCTATTCCCTGGGATGGCTGAGCCGGAGGGTTTGGGGCTGGAAGAGCTCAGCTGGCAGGTCCCTCCCACATCCCGCAGGTCACAGCCCTTTGCTGCACCTCCCAGCTCTGTCTTTGGCACAATTCCTGTCACAGCAGGGACAGGGAGTCTCTTTAGCACATGTCCCAGGGACCTGCAGCAGCCAGGGCCAGCTCTCAGAGGACCTTGCTTCCCTGGCAGGAGTCTGCAGAGGGACAAGGTGAAGAGGCAGCAAATGCAGTGGTAAGGACCACGCACAGGTCCAGGGCTTCTCCATCCCTTCCAGCTCAACCCCACCAGGTACCCAGCACATCCCACAGGATGCTCCCAGCACAGCCAGCACCAGCAGCTCCACAGGCAGAGGGGATCCCTTTGGGCACCAACCCTTTGGAGTGGACACCAAGCCCCTTCCCCTGCCTGGCATCATTTGGGATGTGCTCCCCTCCACCCTATGCAGGGCACATCAGTCCCACCAACAACCTGCTGGCACCATGTGAGACCTTGTCTCCAAAGGCCTGTCACTCCCTTTAAGCAGGACTGAGGGCGCACAGGGAGAGGCTCTGGTGACAGGGACACATCCCCTGCCCAGGAGGCTCGGGTGCCACAGCACTATGGGTCTGCAAACCCACCACAACCCCCAGTGTCCACAGCAGGACTGGCTGGGGGCTGCTTTCACCCTGGACACCTCTGGCTCCCTCATCCACATCCAGCACCTCAGGGGGTTCCTGCTGAGAGCAGCCCTGGCTCAGAGCAGGGATGGGCTGGCAGGAGGCAGGAGCAGGGGGGCACAGCCCAACACAAGCATCCCCAGCTGTCCCTGCCCCACGGGGTGACAGGCTGGGGTGACCCTGGGGCGATGCACTATCACAGCTTTGGCCTGGGGAAGAGAGGGGGTGAGGACATGAGTACAGAGTGGGAGAGGAACCCATTGAGAGCGACCCTGCAGAAAAGGTTCTGGTGGGTGAGAGGCTGGACATGAACCTGAGCTGCAACGGAGAGAAGAGGCCAGCAGGGCAGGAAAGGGATTCCTCCCCCTGGCTCTTGTGAAACCCCAGCTACAGAGCTGATCCAGTCCTGCAATCCCCAGCACAGGAAGGACATGGACCTGTTAAAGCTGGGGCATAGACATGTTAAAGCATGCACATGTAAAGCCAGGCTGGGAGAGCTGGGGGGGCTCCCTGGAGAGGAGAAGGCTCCAGGCAG
>VRYO01001760.1:4920550-4936618 GCA_009812075.1 Sialia sialis | reverse complement strand
GCCGCCCCCGCAGCTCTGGGCTGCTGTCCCACCAGCCTGTGCTTACTCACAGCGCAGGGAGCCAGGAGGAGCAGGAGGGGAGGAGGAGGAGGAGGGGAGCCTTCCCCCATGCTCAGCAGCTGCCCAAGGATGGGCCTGAAGCCTCCCCTGTGCCCAGAATGTGCAGGGCCTTGTGCCAGGGATAAAGCCTCCCCAGGCAGGAGAATCCCATCCCCGGGCACTGCCAGCACCCAGCAGGCTCCAGGCACCCACTGGGCACAGCTCTGCCCAGGACTGCTGTGGCTGAGCCCACGGACCCCTGGTGTCACCTCACGGACCTTTGGTGTCACCCCACAATCCCTGTTGTCACCTGAGCTCCTGGTGAGGAGCTCCCAGCACAGGATCCACGGGAAATCCTGGCCAGTGCTTCACTGCAGGCTCCAATTTCATCCAAACACATTCCCTGGGCAGGGCTGAGCGCTGCCGCCTCAGCAAGGGAATTTCCTGGCTCTGCAGCCACTGCTGGAGAAAGCACTTGGAACTGCCCATCCTGGGAGGCTCCTTCCCTGCCCTGGGACCTGAGCCCTGATGCCACCGGGCTTAGGGGGTGTCTGGTGCCCTCGAGATGTGCACTGGGAGTGGGGGACATGCCACTGGGTGTGGGACAGGGCAAAGCTGTTCACAGAGCAAGGGGGACACTTGACACTCACCCCTGGATGGGCTCATCATGAGCTGCAGGCAAACACCCCAACTCCAGCCTGTACTGGGATGCTTCACCCACCTCACCAGTGCCCTCCTGCCAGAGCAGTTACCCTGGGAAGCCCAGGAATGACCAGCTGTGCTGGGCACTTGCCAGCATCCCTTGGCTGCTCTTCCCTTGGGAACACTGACTGCCCACAAGCCCAGACACAGTCCCCAGCCCTGTGTACAGGCACAGAGTCCCCAGTCCTCGCTTTTCCTCTCACCCCCGAGCTGCCCATGGCTCCCCACACTCGGCAGAGCCCTGAGGCACCTGCAGTGAGCAGAGTGTGGGCTGAGCTCTGTCGTGACAGGCAGGGCTGCCTGCTCCCCCAAATCTGCCAGCCTCGTGCCTCATCCTCCCATCCCTGCCTTAGAAAGTGCAGCTCTGGTACTGTCAGCTTGTCCCCAGCCACCCAAGGCCACCACGGGCCCCACCCCAGCATGGCCCTTCCACCCTTCCAGGGCTGTCAGGTGGCAAGTGGCTGGGCACAGCAGAAGGCAGCTGGGGACCCCCAGTACCTGCCTGCCAGAGCTCCTGGATGCTGGGTTACCCGGGAAACAGGGCTGACATCGCAGGGGATGCAGGGAAACTCTGCCCGAGGTGTGCGGGATGCCACTGCCGTTGCCAGGGAAACAGCAGGCGACATCCTGCAGGTGAGGTGGGTGCTGGGGTGGGGGCCTGGCAGCGCAGCCCAGCTCCAGAGGACCGGGGTTTGTGCCCTGTGGCACATGCCCTGGGGGCACTGAGGCTGGCTCTCCCATTGCCACCCCTCTGGGGCACTGGGGGCACTGATGAGGCGATGAGGAGGAGAAAGTCCCCTTGGGGACATTGCCACCGCACCTGGGGCTGCTCTGCTGGGCTGGTGGAGCAGGGACAGAGAAGCCACTGCACCCCAGCTCTGGCTGAGCACTCTGCTCCCTGCCCCACATCCTGGATCTCCACAAAACAACGTCCCCCTGCCTGCGCTCCGGGGCTGGCAGCGAGCACACCCCATGGAGGGGGAGCTTTGCATCCCCTTCAGCTCAATCCAGCCTCTGCTTTTCCCTGGCTCAGAAACACCCGGAACACCTCAAGATTTTTCCCAGTGTCCCAAACTCTACCAGCAGGGATGCACCATTACCCTGGGCAGAGTGTCCCCCTGCCTCTGTTTGGTCACACAGGGTGACAGGAAAGCCACAGGCACTGCAGGGAATGAGGCAGGACACAGGGGTGCTTCCCACGGGCAGGCAGCAGCAATACTGCCAGACCAGGCACAAACCCAGCAGGACCAGGGGGCTGCTGGAGCCCCCCAAACACGGCTCTAGGAAGGACTCAGCCAGCACAGACAGCCCGAGGAGGAGGAGGAGGAGGAGGAGGAGGAGAGGAAGCAGGCTGGGGCCACCCTGGGGAGGCAGCGGGATCCCTGCAGGCTGCTGCAAAGCAACAGGAACACAACAACCCCCTCCTGCCTGCCCTGGGGGAGTTTGCCACAAGAGGCGGAGCAGTTTTACCTGTAATGGCAAAAATTACATCAGCCAGAGCTGCCGAGGCAGCCGCTCCTGGGAGGATCCGCATCCACCCCACACTGCCACGGCCCCACGGGGCCACTCAGCTCCTTGCAATGGGACCAGCTGTCCTCCCTCCCGCAGGAGGAGGAAGAGGAGATGCTCTGGGCCAGGCCCTGCAGCACCCTCAGGACTGTTTTTTATTGCTGACGGTTTCTCTGGAACAAGAGTCCCCAATAACCTGTCCTCTACGAAGTGGCAGCGATGCCTTGGGCTGTGGGATCAGCCATCACTGTGGCAGCAGCTCATGGCCCCAGGAGCTTGCCCAGGTTCACACTGCCAGTGGGGCTTTGTGTGTCAGTCGGAGGAAATAAAACTATCAAAAAAAGGTGTCTGGGTGGGAGGGTGTCACAAAAGGCCCTAAACAGGCAGTAGGAACCAGTGCTCAGAACACCAGAACAAAGCAGCTCTGGACTGCAGTGACAGTGCCCTGAACCTGGACCCATCCACAGCCCCCCCGATGTTAATTTTAGGGTGCTCCTGGCACTGGGGGTTGCAGCAGGGCTGGAGCAGATGCCAGAGCGGGGGACAGAGGATGACAAGGCTCAGGGAGGAGATGGGGAAGCATGGGAAGCCACATCCCTGCAGGAAAGCAGCTTCTCACCACTCTTTCCTTCTGGCAGCCCATCCTGAGGGGTCTGAGCACCCTCAGCACCCTCCAGCTGCAGTCCCCAGCCTTGGGCACCTGCCTGTGGTGCCAGTCTGGGTACAACACCCTGCCCGAGGGTCTCCCCGCAGAGGTGGGGGTAACAGGACCCCCCCGATCCCCCCTGCCCGGGGGCCCCCAGCCGCCCCCACGCACGGCCGGCTCCGTGACACGGAGCTGTAATTGAATTATCCTGAATTAGCCGCTGCTGCCTGGGCAGCGCCGCCTGCAAACCATCCTCGAATTCCTGGGCACGGCGCCCACTCTGCGTCTGCATCCCGGCCCCCCAGAGCCGCAGCCCCAGCTCCGGCCGGCCCCGCTGGGCGCACAGCCCCGTGCCCAGGGGGTGCAGGGGAGCCCCCCGTGCCTGTGCCGGGGTCAGCTGTGCCTGGCAGCCCGAGCCAGCCCGTCCTGCGCCAGCTTCCTCCGCTACAGAATGTACCGAGCTGCCGGCGGCCGGGCCAGGGACACGATGTGCTGCTCCCCGCTCCAGGCCCTGTTTTTCCTGGCCGGGCTCCTGCTCCGCTGGCGGCCGGGCTCTGTCACTCAATGCAGCTTTTGTTCGCTCCTCGCTCGCCTCCCTTCACACCTCCATCCCAGCCCTGCAGCCCTCGCAGAGCCCTCGGGACCCCGCTGTGACCGTCCCAACGCAGGCTGTCCCCAGCCCTGGCTGTCCCCAGCTGTCACCATCCCCAGCCCAAGCTGTCCCCAGCCCAGCCTGTCCCCAGCCCTGACCGTCCTCATCCCTGGCTGTCCCCAGCCCTGACCATCCCCTGGCCTCTCCTGCGGCTCCACCAGCGCCTCGATGGGATTTTCTCCTTCCCACGAGGGCAGGGTTGCTGGCAGTGCTTTCCAAACTCTCCCTGGGCAGCTCCCAGATGCCAAGCTCCAGGAGGGAGGAGGTGACAGTGCCTCCCCTCACCCTGCCCACAGTCCCATCCTGCTCCGGGCACAGACTGGCAGCCTGTGGTGATGGTCTGTCCATAATGCACCCATGGGTGCTATGGGGTGCAGAGGGGATGTCCCCCCACGGTGTCAGACCCATCACTAATGCTGTCCCAGCACTGCTGCCCTGCCAGGAGCTGCACAGACCCACAGGGTGACACCCATCCACAGTGGTGATCTGGGGAGGGTGGAACATGGAGCTGCCCATGCGGGAGAGCTGAGCACAACCTTCAATCCTGACACCCACTGGAAAATGGGAATTCTCCATCTAACTGCCAGAGGGCAGGGATAGATGGAATATTGAGAAGAAATTCCTCCCTATGAGAGTGAGGAGGCCCTGGCACAAGGTGCTCAGAGAAGCTGGGGCTGCCCCTGGATCCATGGAAGTGTCCAAGGTCATGCTGGATGGGGCTTGGAGCAGCCTGGCATAGTGAAAGGTGTCCCTGCCAATGGTAGGGGATGGCACTGGATGAGCTGTAAGGTTCCTTCCCACCCAAAGCAGCCTGGGATTCTGTGATTTGAGCTGATTTCAGCTTCTTGATCTTTAAACATTTCCTATGGTAAAAGCATAAGAGTCCCGATGATCCCAAACTGCCAGTATCCCATTTAACCCACTGGTTTTGCCTCCTGCCTGCCCTTCTCCTGCCTTCCCCTTTCAACCACTTCACAATTTTAGTCCCCTGACCAAGCTGGTCTGGCTGCAAAGCAGGGTCTGCCCACTGAGCACTGGGGACCCTCCAGACCAGCAGTCCTGGGGTTACACCAACGATGCAAACCCTCCCCACAACACCACCACCAATCCCCCAAAGCCCTGGCATCTTGGGAATCCCCTGGCAATGCTCCTTCCATCCCTGCCCACAGCCTGAGAACAGCCAAACCTCCTCCATCCCTGAATCCCTTCCCTCTCCACGCCCCCATCCCTCTATCCTCCATCCCTCCCCCAACCCAGGAACAGCCAAACCTTCTCCCAGTCCCTGCATCTCATTGATTAAGCCTGGTGGCATCACTCCTGTATCCACCAAGCCCCTCTATTTTTTATTTTTGCACCCCCTCATTATTTTGCAGCTGCTCTCCTCCCTGGCAGCGGGAGGGGGTCTCCCCTGCATCCGTCTGGCAGCTCAGCCCCTGTCGCCACGGGGGCATTAGCACCAGAGCTGCAGGGAGCTCCCCGGGGAGAAGTAAGTGGATCAAAGGGTTTTAGCAGCAGACGGCTCCCAGACAAATCTGGATCGTCTTCAAGGCAGCCACTTGCGGCTACAAATGCACTTTCTGCCTGCAGCTCCCCAGCCAAAAGTTTCACACCGGCTTTAGTGCATTTAACCCCTCGCTGCTCCCGAGCTGCAGCCAGATCCCGGCTGGATGGAGGGGCTTGACCTGCCCTGGAGCAAATCCAGCCCTGCAGGAAGAGCTGCATTTGTGCAGAGACCCCCTGAAAGATGGGGCGCCCTGAGCCAGGCAGCAAAACCAGCTCAGTCCCCCACTCCTGGCGCAGTGACAAGGGGACACTGAGGCACAGGGGTGGGGAACAGCAGGACAGTGGTCCTGGGGTATCTGCCCCTCCATCCCCAACCCCTGGCAGCAGATTGCAGGTGACAAACCCCCTCTGTCCCACCCCACGGCCCCAGCCAGCCTATACCCCCTCCCACAGCATCCCCAAAAGCCAGGCAATGCTGGGGGGCAGCTGGGGACAGCAGGACAGGGAGACGCTCTGCTGGAGCCATGAATTATTCACAGCACGAGGATAATTGCTGGAGCCCCCGGTTCTACTCACTCTCCACATACAGGAGCAGGATTTGGGCTGTGGGGTCCCAAGGACCACTGCTGGTCCTGTTTCCCTGGAGTTGTGTCACCATGGGGTGCCCCAGTGAGGCAGGACAGGACCCCAGGCATCTGTCCCCTGCTGAGGAGCCACCTCAGCATCTTGGCTCGGGGGTCCTGCCCCAGACCCCTGCAGCTGGGTACCTTGCTGGGACCTTGTTGGTTAAACTGGGAACCAGACTGGCCCCCACTGCAAGCAGCCACTTCCCAGCCCTGCACCTCACAGTGCACAGTCCATACCCCAAATCTCCCAGCCCTGCACCCCAGCTTTCCCACAGCCCTGCACCCCACATCTCCCCACCCCACTGCCCCATCCCCAGCTGTGGGGTCATCCCCTGAGACCCACACGGGCACAGAGATGTCCCTGACCTCAGGGGCAGGCACAGAGGTACCTCATGTCCCCCCACACTGGGTCCCCACCTCAAAGCTTCCCAGTCAGTGACAGTCTCACCACTGGCACAGGGGCCTGGCAGGAGCCTCCTGTTCCTTGGCTGGTGCACTCAGGCTCCAGGACAGAGGGAAAACAAGAGAGGGTCAGCCAAAAAAAATCTGCACTGGGGGTGAGCAGATCCTGCTGGGATCCCAGAACTGCCTGGCCTGGAATGGGCAGCGGGAAGACTCAGCCAGGAAGTCCTGGCACATGGGAGGACACCTGAGAACATGTTTGCTGGGAATCTGGGAATCCTCACCCCATCACAGCAAGGAAAAGCACTGCACCCCCAGAGCCATCTGGGATCCAGCTACTGCTGCTGGTGTGCCATGGGGCCAGGGGTTCCCCCAGTGCCACCCCAAGACCCACAGAGCACGGGTGAGCCAAGCACATCGGGACCTGCAGAGTCCCAGCAAAGGAGAGTGCTCCAGTGCTCCCAGTGCACTGGGCTGACTGGGAACCCCCCCAGGGCAGGTAGCAGTGCCCCAGTCTGCAGTGCAAGGTGTGGAGCTCTCCCAGGAGCAGCTGTGTGGGGCACTGCCTGTGGGTTTGGGGTTTCCAGCAAGCACAGGGGGTTTTCTCTGCGTGTAGGTTCATGGGGAGCAGGTGCAGGATGGCAGGAAGTGCACGTAGGAGGGCAGGTGGGGAACAGGCTGCAGGGTTTGGGGGACAGGATGCAGGGTAGAGTGTGCAGGTTTTGGGAAGCTGAGAGCAGGGAGCACAGTGCATGCTGAGAGTGCAGTTCTAGGGTGCACAAGGGCAAGCTTTGGGGAGCAGAGTGTGGGATGCAAAGGCACGGAAGCAGGTGCAGGACAGTGGGTGCAGACTTTGGGGAGCACAATGAGGGGTTCAGGATGCAGTTCTGGGGTGCAGATGTGGGAAGCAAGAAATGGAGTGCAGGGTGCAGGATTAGGGGTGCAGGTTTGGGGAGCAGAGTGAGGGGTGCATGGCCTGGGGAACAGCTGCAGGATAGTGGGTGCAGATTTTGAGGAGCAGCGTGAGGGGTGCCAGGTGCAGTTTTTGGGGTGCAGGGTAGTGGCCCTAGCATAGCACAGCCCTGCAGGGAAGTTCATGCCAACACCACAGCCCCTGCATGCCTGGGGCCTACATTCCTGCCGCTCCCAGCTATGCCCCCCACACCCCACACCCCACCCTCCTGCTCCTCCGGTGCTGCAGGGCCGTGGGTGCCCAGGCCTGCCCTGCCATGCCCAGGCAGGCTGTGGTGCCCTGCCAGCCCTGCTGCTGCGTGCCAAGCCTGGCACAGCTCCCTGCTGCTGCTGTGCCTGCCCCAGGCATGTCTCCAGCTGCCTGGCACCGTGTGCCCAATCCCATCCCACCTGCCTGGCACCGTGTGTCCAGCCCCAACCCACCTGCCCCATCTCACCTGCCTGGCACCGTGTGTCCAGCCCCATCCCACCTGCCTCATCCCACCTGCCTGGGACTGTGTGCCCAGCCCCATCCCACCTGCCCCATCCCACCTGCCTGGCACTGTGTGCCCAGCCCCTGCCCCATCCCACCTGTCCCTGCCCATCCCACCTGCTCCCCAGGGCTGCCCATGGGGCTCTGCCCTGCGCTGCTGCTGGAATGTGAGGCACAATGGGCACAACCACAAGGACGTGGTGGGTCCCAAAGCTTGGGTGGGCACTGGGTGGTCCCCATGCATGGGCAGAGGGTTTAGCATCCCTAGGCAAAGGGCAGCACAAGGAGGAACTCAGCCTCCTCCATGGCTGGTACCCGCAGTGCTGGGGACACGCTGCGTCAGCCGGGAGCTGTTCCTGTTCCTCCTATTTCCTTACAAACAGGAAAGCTGGTGGGTGGGAAGTGGAGCTAGCCCCGAGTCCCACCGTCAGCTCCTGCCTTTCACCTGTCAACTCCTCTGCCACACACACCAACCAGCACCAGCCCAACAGGACCTGAAATTAATCCCTGCGACAGAACAGAGCTGCTTTTAACAACCAGCGCCATCACTGTGTTACACCTCGGCAAGGGTGTGAGCAGAAACCCTGAAAAAGACACTCCTTGTCTTGGCTTTTTTGTTTTCCCTCCAGCTTACAGGTAATAGCCAGGAATGGGCAAACCCTCTTTTAATGGACTCTTAATAATGCTGTAATTTCCCTTTGCACGGAAAGTTTTCCAAACAGTCAAAGATTCAAAACAAAGCAATGATTGTTCCTATTAGCATTAAATTCTACTCTGGGAGAGAGAATAAATCAAGCAAGGGGATTCAATTCAAAACAGAACTATAAAAAATCCAATAATGATTTTTTAATATTAATAAGAAAAATATATTGTTATGCACCCTTAGCATTTAAACTTCTAATCCAATCAGCACAAAGTGCAGAGATAAATCACAGCCACGGAGGAGAAGGGAACAGCCATCAAGCAGGCAGCAATAAAATGCTGTCTTACATCCCTGGGACAGGCACAGCTTTGACAGCCACGAAACAAAAGCCAAAATTTATAAGTCTGTCGCTCCACAAGGTTGTGAATCCCTCCCCTGCTCCCACACACACAATGCACCTGGGCAGGGAGGCGCGGGTGGCTCAGGCCAGGATGCAGGGAGGAGATGATGGCTGGTGTCCTGGCTGCCCAAACCTGGTGGTGTGGCTGGGCACAGACGGGCACTCACCCATCTTCATACTTCTGGAACCATCCCAGCAGCCACCAGAGCTCCGAGGGATGGGATGGGATGGGATGGGATGGGATGGGATGGGATGGGATGGGATGGGATGGGATGGGATGGGATGGGATGGGGTGGGATGGCTCCCAGTGCCCTGCAAGCATGGCAGGAAGCAGCCACTGCTAAAGGAGGTCACAGTATGGTCCTAAGCAGGGTCCTAAGCACGGTCACAGTCCCGGTCTCCCTGGCTCTCCCATCCTTAATGGATGTTTCCTATCAAGCACACCCAACATATCAGGCAGGCTTTGGGGATGCTCCAAACCTCATAGTGGCATGATGTGGTGCCCACTGTCCCAGCGTTCACAGATGCCAGCATGGAGCCAACAGTGTCCCCACACCACCCATTCCCTGTCCCCATGCGGGGATGCCAGGCAGCCCTTCCCATCTCCTGGCACTGCACAAAAATCGCGTGGCCCTGTGCCCTCCCTCAGCGCCTGCCGGGCTGGGAGATGCCCCGGCTTTGCCAGGGTTAGAGCCGGGAATGACCTGGCCAGGCTCCCACAGCTCCTGCCGTGCCATCCCCGCTCAGCTCATCGCGGATAATGGCACCGCAATTCATCCGGGCGCAGCCGGGCTCCGCTCCCTGATTTATCGGCTCCGGCGGCCGCACTGAGCCGGGACGAGCAGCGAAATGGCACGAAATGCGCTCAGGAAGCCTCGGCTCCCCCTGGATTCCCCCGAAGCTCAGTGCTCCTGCCGAGAGCAGCGTGCGAGGGCAGGGAAATGCCGAGCGGCAGCAGCGCAGCACCTGCAGCTGGCGGCCCCAGCCATGCGACAGCCGAGGACAAAAGCCATCTCAAGCGTGCAGGGAGTTCCCGGCCGTCTGGCAAACTGCTGACGCCACCAAGCAGGGCGAGAGGGCGTTTGGGGACAGGGGGCCGGACACGCTGCTCCTGCCGGGGCCACCCTGGGGCCGCATTCCCCCGGCCCCAGCTGCTGAGCTCCGGCGAGAGGCTGGCCGGGGGGGAAAGGATTCAGCACAGCTGTTACACGTCCAAACCTGACACGTTTTGGGGCGTTTCTGCTCCACTTCAGACGCTTTGGGCAGAGGGTTGGGGAGCAGGTGCCAGGCTCATCTCCAGGCACTGCATGGGTGCCAGTGACACCCTGTGCCAGGGTAGGAAAGCTGCCCCCGATGCCCTCGTGGCACTGTGAAATGTATTAAAAGGAAAAAGAGAGGGCTGAGGTGGTGACACATCTCAGCCTAGCCCAATGAACGGCACTGAGAGCATCCCTGCTCCAGCCAGAGGGGTGGCTGCAGGCTCAGCGCTCCTGTGGGGCACCCAGTGAGACCAAGGAGAGGGGAACCCGTGTCCTGCCACCCCCACATTGCCCTGTCACTCCTGCAAGTCTGGAGGAGATGCCAGCGATCCCTGGGGCAGCACAGTCACCAGTGCATGTGGCCAGGACTGGAAATGGTTTGGAGACCTGGAAAGTGGACAGTGCCACCACTGAGAGCAGTGCAAGGCTTTCCCATCAGGACCCTGGCACGCAGCACCCATCCCCTGCACATTCCTTGGGGATGTCAGCAGTGCCAGGCTGGGCATGGAGCTGGCACAGCACCAAGAATGCCCGTCTCCTCCACAGCCCAGGGCCAGGCTGGCTGCAGCCTCCTCCCAGAGCTGCAGGAGATGAGCTGGACTCCCCGGGAACCACTGTGGAGGAGGGTGAAGGAGTGGGCAGTGCCAGGGGTGCGGGGCTGTGGGGACCAGGACATGCTGCCCAGGGGTCACTCACAGCCTGACCAGAGGAACCCCCACGGGGTGGGCGAGCAAAGGGGGTTTAAGGGAGGAGGGGGGGTGAACTTTTGAACCCAGAGGCAGGAGATCAGTGCATTACCTTAACGCAAGTTAAAAATAACCGTCTCGTCTCTCGAAATGAGCCTGTCTGCAATTACAGCTTGGCATGTCTGCTCCGGAGCGTCCCCGCGCTGGCACCGCGCCAGGCGCCTGCGAACAACCCCTGCCTTTCTTCTCCTCCGTGCCACTGCCTCTGTTCTTTTGCTGGGCTGGTTTCTGTGTTTTTCAAGTGGTGGGGCTTTTTTTTCCCCCGTCCCAAGTAAATCAAAGGCACTCAGTGCCCCAGCTTGGGTTTCCCTGCCCACACAGCCACAGCCTTCAAAAGCCCCCAGTGCCTGTGCCCCGAAGCACAGGCACCTTGTGTCCCCAAGGACATACTGTCCCCCCAAGGTCCCCAGTGACAGGGGGACACTGCCACCAGCCCATGCTCCCAGGAGGGAGGTGCAGCAGTCAGTAGGAGCCAGCCTGAAGTGTTTGAGGGTCCTTCCTGCGCTGCCTTGGCACACCTGACGTGCATCCTCCTGCAAGACGTGGGTTGAGGAGCCCGGCATGCCCCAGGCACAGGAACACACGAGGGAACACAAGAGGGAACACACAAGGGAACACGTGAGGGAATATGTGCCCGTGGAGACTGCAGGTGCCTGGCAGCACCAGGGGATCCGTGTGGAGCCATCCCCCTGCCTGTCTGGGAAACCTCCTCAGCCCTACAGGCCCCAGGGAGCTGGGCTGCATCACTGCTGCATCCCCGGCTCAGTGTGTACGAACTGCCACCAACTCCAGTGGAAAAGCCCAAGAGCCACCCTGCTCCAAGGCCTGCTGGGCATGGAGGGATGCACGGAGTGGAACGGGGGTACTGGAGGGGAAGAACGAGTACCTTGCTGACAAAGTGGACACCAGCCACAGAGACCCCAATATCACCCCATTCTGCTGCTGACTCCTATTTCCACTGGACAGCAGCAGTCTCAGGGGTGGACATCTCCTAGTGGAAGTTGTCCCTACCCATGGCAGGAGGTTGGAACAAGATGATCTTCAAGGCCAAACCAGACTGATAGTGATTCTATGGCAGCTCAGCAGGCAGCAGCTCGGGATGCCCTGGGATGCTGGAGCATCCCTGCTGGGAGGGAAGGCACCAGCCTCCCTTGGGGGTCCCCGGACTCCCCGCCCAGCGCCGGGTGCGTCCTCCTGCTGTTCCCCGCAGCGGGTGAAAGCGAGCTTTGTGCCGGGGCTTTCAGTTCCCCTGGCTGGCACCCGGCCAAGGCACCACATAATAATGAACAGATGCTGTCCAAAATGAGCCTGAGCAGCAGACAGGCGAGCCTCCGCGTGTCCTTCCGTAACCCAAAGTGCCTTTCACCTCGGCACTCACCAGGCACCTACGCTGCAGCCGCGGGAAGTGGCAGGGTAATTAAAAGTAATGTGAGCTGGGAGCAGGGAGCCCACCGTGGGGCAGCTGCCTCCCCACAGGCAGGGTCGGGGTGCAGTGGGGTGTCAGGGCAAGGGGACACCCAGACCCAGCTCCAGAGCATCCCCAGGGTCAGCCCTCACAGTGGCTGTGAGGCCTGGGATGAACCCCAGGGTGGAGGGGACAGCCTGGGGATGGGGGTCCAACCATGCCCAGACCCTGATGATGCATGGGGAGGGGACATTCATCTTCCTCCTGCAAATTCCGTGCAAGGACCCAGAGGTGACAGGAGTGCAACCTCATTCCTTAAGCCCCAAGGGCCTCTCACCGCCAGCAGCACCCCAATGAGGGCCCCACTGGGATGGGAAATCTGGCCAAGGAGCCCCAGCTCACTCCCAAAACATACCTGGCCCGATGCACAGCCTCCCTAAAAAATACTACAGGGCTTTTTAATTACCAGATCCATTTCCTAGCCCAGGATGGTGGTTCTCCTCCCATCCCAGCACCAGGAAACAGAGGGAGGGATGCACACAGGGATCCACAGGGGGAAGGATGGTGAGAACACCAGGCTGCTCTTCTAGTCCACAGGATCTTAACTGTAGTTTATATTCCAGTGGTTATTAAAAATAAAGGGGGAAGTGGGGGGAGGAAGCTAAGAGCAGAGCAAGCTGTTCATTTGGAGCCTTTCCCTGGGGTTTAATAAAGCCCCACTCGCTTCTGTAGTATCATTTTTATGCTATCATAAAGCCGGACCATTTAGCAGGTTTGTGTTACTTCAGCAGTTAGCGCTGCATGAGAAGCGATTCCAGAAGAAGGGAGAGAGGAAAAAAAAAAAAAAAAAATTAGAAATGAAAACCTCCAAAAGGAAAGAGCAAAGTGAGGTGGGAAGGAGGGAAGGGGATTCCTCCCAGGCACAGCAGTGGCAGTGGCAGCACACCAGGGGATGGGACTGGGCTCTTCCATCCTTGGCAAAGCTGGGGACAGGTGGGGAGACCCCCGCTCCAGCCCCATGGTCCTGAAGGGCCAGAGACCCCATCCCAGCATCCAGAGGGACCCTGCCTGTGCTGTTGAAAAGGGTGAGGGGATGCCCTCACACCAGGGGATCTCGGGCGTATTGCACCTGTGGGAGCAGCAGAGCCAGGGTGGTTTATCCAGGAGCTGTGTGGAGCTGAAGCAGAGGGGTTCCCTCCAGCGTGCTCCTGGGCTGACCCAGCTCTCCCAGCCCAGGGCAGCACTCCGGGGAGCATCAGGCTCTCCCTGCTGCTGGAAAAATCTCCATATATGGACAGGATGGGATCTGTGACCGAGCCAAGCCGAGCCAAACTGGCCCAAGGGGAGCCCTGAGCGGCCAGCCCGCACTGAGCTGGGGTCCTGGGGCCGTGCCCTGCTGAGCCCCCTGAGCCAGGTGCTGCCCACACTGCTGATCCCAGCACAAATGGGAGCGAGCCAGGTCACCCCTTCATCCCTGTGACTGCACCCTCACTGCTGTGCCACCCCCAGTGGCAGCACCCACGCCCTCGTGCTACTCAGGCTGCTCTACATGAGGGGACAGTCATCCCCATCGGTCCCAGGTGCTGCGTTGGAGCCTCTCCAGCCACACCGGGCAAGGTTCCAGAGGCACTGTCCCCATCCAAGAGGGGCAGGGCAGGGGGTGGCACCAGTGGGAGAGCCACAGAGCCAGGAGCTGCTCCCTGGAAGGATCCTCCAGGGTGCCCAGCTGGACCCTCCCTCTTGTGACCGCTCAGGGGTCCCCAGAGCGGCAGGGAGGGGAGGCAGCCTCGTTACCCAAACCCCAAATCCTCAGGCAGCAATGAGAACTCTGACCATGCTCCCACTCACACATCATTTCCACACCTTTTTCCCCCTAATTCATTTCCCTTCTGACGCTGGCACTTGGCAGGGGGGTGTCTCTGCATGGCAGCCCCGGCCCCCATGCCAGGCACGGCCGCCACGCTACCGACCCAGCAATATAAAGGAGGAGGAGGAGGAGGAGGGAGGGCTGGGAAATTAAGGTTTTCAGTGCTGTCAGAGCCGCATCAAACAGGCATCCACCAGCTGATGGCTTGATTGTTATATTTTGGATGTCAAACCGGAGCAAGCAGAACCCTTTAAAATGCATCAGTGCTGCTGCCTTTCTGACGGAGGGTGTTGGTTTCCCATTAACAAGAGGAAAGCGTGAGCTGGAGCAGAAAACTTCAAGCGCTTTGGAATTGATAAAATAACAACTCCCTAATTAAGCAGAACTGTCAGTCAGCAGGCGCCCGCTGCCCTGCATCGGGAAGCAGCAGCAGCTCCTGGTGCACAAACCCAACAAGCCAGCTCAGCCTGGGGGGGGATGCACTTCATCAGCAGCCAGAGCATCCCCACTGTGTTCTCCATCAGACCCAGACAGGTCCTAGTCCTGGTCCTGAGGCTGGGCATGGCTGAGGTGTTTGGCTTCTGTCCCTCAGTTTAGCTCACCATCAGTGATGTGGCTGCCCCATCCCTGGAAAAGGGGCCAAGGACAGGTTGGGCAGGGCTTGGAGCAACCTGGGATAGTGGAAGGTGTCCCTGGCCGTGGCAGGGAGTGGAATGAGATGAGCTTTAGGGTCCCTTCCAAGCCAAACCATTCCAAGAGTCTATGATTTTGTGAAACCATGTAATGCAAATGCACAGCCTGGTGGGGAAGGAGAGGCCTGACCCCGAAATGCAACCCCTGCCACCAGTCTTCCCTTTCAAGAGACAACCACCAGCCTAGGGCATGCATTCCTGACAGACACATCAGACACCACAGCCAGGTGCACGTCCAGCATCCCCACTGCCAACTGGACGCAGGAAGGGTCTGGCTGTGAAGGTCCCTCCAGGGCTAGAGCAAGGCAGAGACGGTTTGGAGAAGTCAGGAGTGGGATCTGAAGTGTTCAAGACACTCTGGGCAACCTGGTCTAGTGGAAGGTGCCCCTGCCCATTGCAGGGCATGGAATGAGATTGTCTTTAGGGTCCCTTCCAACCCAAAGCATTCCATGATCTCAAAAAGTCCTGCCAGAGCAGCAGCACAGCCATGCCCGTGGGAACACTGGGCCCCCAGACCCCCCCAGACCCCCTCATCCTGCTCTGTCCAGCACCAAGAGGCTGTGAAGGAGCCAAAGGAGCAGCCAAGACCTTGCTCTGACTCTGCCGTGCTGGGCAATGAAGAGCTGCAGCCCGGCCGTGCTTCTCCCAGACCCGGGGCCAGAGGGAAAACCGAGTGCCCAGTGCCCTGGGGGAGGGGACACCAGGGGGTTTGGGCAGGGGACAGCCAGGAGGGTCCACAGGCTGTGGGGAAGGTGTTTAACCCTTGACACGCTGGTGTCTGATGACACCACCACACCAAGGAGGTCTCTACTTCTCGCTCCCTGGCAGCACCAGCCCCAGCTGGGCACTGGGCACCTGCAGCACCAGGAGAGGTTTCAGAGCCCCCTGCTCTGCCCAGCCCAGAGTGCAGGCAGGGCAGCCCTCAGCCCAGCTGGAGGGGCTCAAATCCCAGGGCAAAGCAGAGGCCAAGGGAGGCTGCCGGGAGGGAAGCATCCCTGGCAGCAGAGCCACCTGCCCACAGCCCAGGCAGAGGCGCTGCAAGGCAGACATGGGCCAGGGAAGGGGAGGGCATCCCATGACAGCGCACACATGGGAGACCCCTGAGCAAGCAGCCCCTGAAAATGACCCTGCTGGACTCTGAGCCTATCCTCCCCGCTGCACACCGCGCAATGTGAGCCACCAATGACACGTGTGACTGCCTGGGAATCCCTTCACTCCTCATCCCAGCCCTCCCAGCCCCAGGTGCGGAGCCCTGACACATCTGCAGACCCCATCAGCGTATGTCCCCTGCTGTCCCCATGGTGTGCAAGCATTGACAGACCCTTTTTGCCCAGACATGCCTGGGCTGTGCAGGTCTCAGCCCAGGTGGAGGTTTGAGAGGCCCCACGCAGGCACCACCTCCTGCCACCTCCACAGCCCTGACGCCCTTCCCGCACCGGGGGGACACCAGCTGCCCCGAGCCCGTCAGGAGTGGGTGCCCAGCCTCCACACAACAGCAGCTCCCACAGCCTGGATACTGGTGCCATATAGTCC
>VRYO01001760.1:4885596-4916854 GCA_009812075.1 Sialia sialis | reverse complement strand
GTGTCTGCAGCAGCGCTGTGTCCCCCACATTTGTCCCTTCCCCAGCACCCAAGGGCCGTCCTGCCTCTCTGCCCGCTCTGCCTGTCCTCACTGCAGAGCTGTCCCTGCTCACCGCCAGGGACATGCCTGGGTAACGCTGTCACCCAGCATGAGTTCCCTGCAGCCTGCTGCTCTTTGTCGCCCTTGGTGCCACCACTTGTTCCTGTAACAGCGTCTTTCATGCCACAGTCACGTGCAATCCAGCTCCTGCAGCCCCATTCCTGGCCCAAAGGGACGGCCTGAGGTTACCCAAGCAACTGAGGAGCTGATGGCTCCAGCCTGGAAGTGCTCGGCCTGACAGCTCTAATAATATAATAAAGTATAATATAATCTAATAGATACAATATAATATAATAAATATAATACAATATACAGGCGGGACTTGACAAGTGCTCTGTTTCACAACCCACAGCGACAGTGATGGCTGCAGAGGCTCCAGCTGTCCCTGGAGGCACATCCCAGCAGCGGGGGTGTGTTCCCTGTCCCTGCCAGGCCGCTGGGGACCTGCTGGCCAAGCTCCACATCTCCTGGTGTCACTGCTCAGCCAGGCTGGCACCAGAGCAACCCTCAGGGCAGACCTGACCCCAAAATCCCCTGACCCTGCATGGTGCCACCCCCATATCTCCCTGTGCCTCCCTCCTCCCCAGAGCCTTTCTCCAGGGATCTATCCCAAATTTCCCTCCCTGTGGTTTACACCCATGACCTATTTCCTCCCGTTCCCTCCTCTCTCGCAGCCTTTTGCCCACTTGGAGCTCAGCGATGTTTTTTTCCCTCAGTCTTGCCTTTCTTAGTCAAAACCCTCCCACATTTCTCACCCTCTCTCCCAGCCTTGTTTTCCCAGCCTAGCTCCCCAGGGCTGAGCCAAGCAGAGGGTCCCAGCCTGCACAGCCCTTCCCGTTCTTCTCCGTGGGTGCCTGCTGCACTTTTCCTCCTCTGCTGCAGCAGGTGCCTCTCCCTGTCCTCATCCTCAGCCACCTCACCCCTTGAGGATGGCACTCAGACCTCCCTGCCCACACTGCCACGTCACCCTGGAGCTTTAGCAGCTTCCAGTGCTTCAGAAACACGCTGGTCTCACTCACCTGCTGCCTCAGTTTCCCTGCAGAGCAGGGCCAGCCCCTCCAGGCAGGCATGGTGGGGAAAGGGACAGGTTGGACACCTTTGTGGCTTCTCACAGCCAAAGCTGCTCCCATCTCAGGCTTGCCCAAGGCTCCTCCCTGACCTCCTCACTCATCCCCATGCACATTCCTGGGTGCAGGTGACCCATTCCCGCTTGCAAGGCACACACAGGTCTGGGATGCCCAGAAGGGGATGGTGAATCCTCAGCAGACACACAGGGCTGGCTCATCCACCCCTTCCCAAACACCTGAATAATCATCACTGAACCTGGGGCATGTCCATCAGTCAGCTGGGGCCTCAGCCACCACCCCGTGGGGACAGACAGGCCAGGGGACAGGGCTGGGGTCACCAAGCTGCCACCTCAGTCCCTCAGAGCCCAGGGTCCCCCTGCCTGATCTCAGATGCCAGGGAAATCTCTGTGGGGTAAGAGCTGGAATTTCAGGGATCTTTCTGAGTCTGTACCCTCCTACACCTCTCACCTGCTGCTCCAGCCCTGCTTTTGCAGAGGCTGGAATGAGTATGGGCACAGAGGGAGAGGGGGAAAGAGCAGAGCTGGAGGCTGGGCAGCAGCAGCAGCGGTGAAGGAGGTGGTGGGCAGTTGATGCTGCAGGGTCTGGGTACAAAAATCCCCTACATACTTGGGAGTGGTCACAGTCCTGGCCTGACAGAGCTCAAACATCATTTGAACAACGCTCTCAGCATGGTTGAGGTTTCCTGTGCAGGGCCAGGAGTTGGACTTGGTGACCCTTGTGTGTTCCCTGTCCATAATTCAGGGTGTTCTGGCATTTTGTGATCCTTCCCATGCCAGCTCAGCCCTTGGCAGATGAAACTCCCTGCTCCGTCCTTTCCCTGGGGGCTTCCAGCAGCACCTGGACAAAGGTCCCTGGAGTGCTGTGCTTCCCCACTTCCTGCCCATCTGGCCAGGAAATGGGGAGCTGTCCCCCAGCTCTGGGGCACAAACCAGTTTGCTCCTGCTGATGATGAAGCCATTCAACACTTTGGATTATTGTGTGAAGTTCACAATTCAGGAGAGGGAGGGAAGGGGTGACATGGATGTGCCCAACCTTGGTAAGGTGCCCAGCACCTCCATGGTGGGAAGAATGAGGGTGAAAGGGAAAAGGGAGCTCAGGGGGGATGAAGTGGGCAGATCCAACACATCCTGCTACACGTTTGTGAACTGCTCCTTGCCAGTGGGTGTGGCAGCAAGCAGGGACAGACGTGCCCTGTCTCTACCCCAGACAGCACTGGAGCTGTGTCCACGAGCAGGGCATGCATGCACTGGTGGATCCTCCAGTGCTCCAATGCCTGTGGGCTCGTGGATGCTTCAGTACCCTGGCTGCTGAAGAACTGGTCTGAAAGGTATCAGAGTGGTGTGAACTGGACTTCCAGCTCCTCAGCATCTGCCACCCAAGGCTAGGGTCAGAGTTAGAGTCAGGGTCAGGGTGAGGGTTAGGGTCAGGGTTATGGTGGCAGGGGGAGCTGGACGAGCAGGATTTGGGCAGAGCTGGGGGATCACACCCCCCTAGTTGAAGGGAGAGGTTTGTTCAGTGAGGAGGAGCCAGAGGAGAAGCAGGACGAGAGGTGCAGAGCTGCTGCTCCAGCGTCTCCTCACAGACCAGGTCCCAGGAGGACAGTGCAGACTGAGACCCCCTCCCCCAGCCCTCTGGGCAGAGCCAAGGCTTGGTGTCCTCACCTGGTGCTGGTGTCTCCTCCATCCCACCCCAGCAGGATCTCCAGCATCTCCATCTGACCAATTCCCACAACATCCCATTCTACCATTCCCATCTACCATTCCCAGCCCCTAGACTGGCTCCTGAGGGCTGTCCTGCAGCCCCCATCCCCTTCCCCTCCCCAGCAGCTCCAGGGTGCAGGGCAGAACCCCGGGGGGAAGCAGCAGAGCAGTTTTTGGGTGTCTGCAGAGGTTTGGGAGGGGAGGAAGCACCAATGCAGCCCCAGCAGCATGCAAGGCGCCTGCTCTGCTCTGGGAGGCAGAGCCACACGTGCAGCATGTCATGTGAAATGAAAATTCCCCCAAATGCTAATTCAGGCCTCGGAAACACCACGTGTGACGTTCCCATGTCGCTTCCTCCCCGGGATGTCGTGGCGTGAGGAGATCTCAGGCGGCTCCTATTAGAAAGTGCTTTCATGGAACATAAAGTGGAAGTTAAGTGAAGGAAATGATAAAGTCAAAATGAAATATTTTTACTTTCCTGAAATGAACTTCATGTTTTGACATTATTGGAATAAACATTTTGACACTGCTGAAACAAGAAAGTCAAAGTGATTCTGCAAGGCTTTTTCCCAGGAAAATGGCAGTGAGATCGACAAGTTCTCAGAGAAAGATTTGATTCCAATAAACCCCTGTTTTCTGATGGAAAACCATTCCAGGGAGTCCTCCAGCCCCATGCAGAGAACGGTTTCCAGGTGAAACCAGCACCTGACTCACTCTCCGGAACAATGCCAGGGAAGGCAGTCTGCCTTTGTCCTGCTGGGAAAGGGGGGATGGGATGGGATGGGATGGGATGGGATGGGATGGGATGGGATGGGATGGGATGGGGTGGGATGGGATGGATGCACCTCAGGGCTGCTGCTGAACCCTCAGTCCGTGCATGAGGCAGCACCAGCTGGGTTTCTTCATGGACATGCTCAAGGTCACATGGGCATGACAGTGGGATTAAATTTTCATACTTTCCTTTGGGAAAATTTTAAGAGTTTTTTTTGGGATTTTTTTTTTGTTTGTTTTTTAGTTGAAAACCCAAATAATTGCATTTTGAAGGGCTGGAGTTTTGTTGGAAAACAAAGAGAGAACTTTAGGGATAGTCTCATATAGCTGATGGCTTCATTTTTCATGTGATACCAGTTGGGGAAATTGCTGACCAACCTTTGGCAGAAAATTTCTGATCAACCTTTGGTGCACACTCCAGGTACTGGATTTTGCTCCAGAACAGCATTTAGGGGAAAATCTGTGTTTTAATAATAGCAATGCCTAATAATAGTTTTCAATGCTAATTCTTGGCAGCAATTCCATGTGATTAAACACACCTTTGCTGCACAGAAAACGGTGCATGTCGTGCAACAAGTTCATTCACCCTCTAATCTCCCCTTCTGGCACAGCCACCATGGCCAAGCATGAGGGTAGGGAAATTGCAGCCCAGCACAAGATTCCCTCTGCAACAGGCTGCAGCAGCTCCTCTGGGCTCACCCTGACAGCCCACAGGCACTTGTCACGGTCCCCAGGCTCCCAGTAGCCAAGGGATGACCTCCTGGGCAAGAGAGGTTAGGGGATGTGGTTGATTCCTCGCACTGGTGACCCACGGTGAGGGCATGAAACCCCTGCCAAAGCTCAGGTCACCAGCAGGGCCATTGGGAAGCATTTATGGGCAGCTGAGCTCCTTCAGGACCCCCTCCAGTTCCCAGGTCTGTAGGGAAGGCACCCACCAGCACCATCCCCAGTGCCTCTGGGTGACCAAGACACACAAGGGAGGTGACAGGTGAGACACCAGGAGTGGCTGTTGGTGACACTGGGCAGGCTGGTGCTGTTGGTCACCAATGTGACAAAGGGCCCTCAGCCCCAGCACCCCTCCAGGCACTGCACCAGGGTCCCCAACATCCCTGCAGGATGGCATCTGTGCCAGAGGCTTGGTCAGCCCTGAATTTGGGAGATGGATCCCTCAGTCACAGCTTCTGCAAGAGCTTCAGCCTCCCTTTGCATGTAGAGGCAGAGCACTCCTCCTCAGATTGCATGCTAATGAAGCATCCTGGAATCCCTGCGTGGTCGCTTCCTAGTTAGGCTCATCTGCCTGAGTGAACGGAAAACTGTTAAACACATTGAGTGTGTCAGACCAGATATTATCAGAAATAAGACTACCTTTCGCTGGCACCCACAGCTCCCAGACACACAGCAAAGAGATATTTAAATCCTTTCCAGCTGTCTCCCTTCTTTCCAGAGAGGCTTAGCTCTGACAGGACTTTTAACCCTTCCCTTCCCTTCCCTTCCCTTCCCTTCCCTTCCCTTCCCTTCCCTTCCCTTCCCTTCCCTTCCCTTCCCTTCCCTTCCCTTCCCTTCCCTTCCCTTCCCTTCCCTTCCCTTCCCTTCCCTTCCCTTCCCTTCCCTTCCCTTCCCTTCCCTGACTGTATTTTGCTTTTCTTTTTCCTCCCCTGGCCTTCAGGAGTCCCTGCTGGCCTTGCCCCATTCCCTGCCATCCCGTCACTCCTGCAGGGCTGTCTCCACCAGCACCAGAGGTGTATTCCATCACCCTGCACCTGCACAGCCATCCCATCCAGACACAGCACTGCCAGTGCCCACATCCACCCTTCTCCCCTCCACTTTGGGACCCCCCACACTTCACTCTTCACTCTTCACAAATCAATTACCACCCTGGGTGCTCTGGGCTGCCAGCACTGTCCCTGCCCAGCCCAGCCTGGCACAGCCCCAGCGCCTCCTCCTCGGCACGGGGTGTCGTGGCTGCCTTCCCAGAGCACAGACTGAGCAGCCATTCACGAGGCTGCCTTGGAGCAGGAGCAGGATCCAGGAGTAAAGCCCCGTTTGCATGGCCAGCGTGTTTGAGAAGGGCCATCTGGCCAGGCTCAGCGTCCAAGCCCAATTTGCTGGATGGTTTTGAAGGTCACTGAGCAGGGACTGAAGGCGCTTCCATATTTTCTCATATAAATAACCACATTTCCAAGGGAGAGAGCAGGAGCACATGCTGGTAGGAAGGATCTGGAGGTTAATCTCACCCTCCCTGCCCCAAAGGGAGGAGAGCAGAACGCAGGAGCACAGGCAGAGGCACAGCCATCAGTGTCACACACACAGACACCTGCTGACAGCCACATCCATGGGTTCAGGTGTGCTCACGCTCATGGACCTGTCCATGCACTCCATGCAAGCACCCACACACACGGAGGACAGAGCTCTCCCAGCTGGGACAGGCTCCACTCCCCAGCCAGGATGTCCTGTTTGAGCACCCCAAACACCCCTGCTCTGAAAACAGACCTGAATTCCCTCTGGAAGCAGAATGTCTGTCCATGGGCACCAGGAGAGCACCTTGTGCCCCGCAGCAGGACAGGAATGTCCCAAACCCTGCAAGACCCCCAAAGAACCCTCACTTGAGGTCTTGCCATGCCTTTCCACAGCCAGCCAGCCTTGTCCAACTCTGCACAAGCTGGGATTCAGCACCAGGCTCCATGACAGGGACACTCTCCATGGCAGGGACACTCTTCATGGCAGGGACAGGCTCCATGGCAGGGACAGCCCTGGGACCTTCCCAGGTGAGCAGCCCAGGCCTGCCTGCCGCATGTTCAGAGAGGGGATTGTCCCCTCTGGGGCTGCCTCCAGCTCCAGAGTCCTGTGCCCAGAGCAAGGTCACCCAGCCCCGTGCCCGGTCCCCACCTGGGCTGCACTGTCCCCTATGCTGGGTCACTCCTTCCCCTCCACAGGGCACCCTGTGGGTGTTTTGGGAGTTTCTCCTCCGTATCTGTCAGTGCTGTGAAACCCAGCCAGAGCTTTAGCAGGCAGCGGTGCTGCCGGGAGGCGTTTCTTGTTTCCACACCACACACCTGGGCTTCAGGCTCCAGCCGGGGAGCATCCCTCACCTACCAAAGCCCCAGCCTGGGCTGGGGGCACCCCTCCTGCAGGGAGCCCACCTTTCCCAGGGGAGCCAGGTGCCTTCTGCTCCCCAGTGGGAGGGAGCGGAGGTGCCCAGCCCGGCACTGCCGAGCAGCCCCGAGCCAGGAGCGGAGCGGGGCGAGGCTGAGCTCAGCAAAGCCGGGTGCCAGAGCCTGCCGGGAAGCCTTAGGCGGGTGCTCGCATCTCCGGAGCCTCACCCCGCTGGGCAAGCCACGCTCCCGCCCCAGCCTCCAGCACAGCCACCGGCACAGGGGGCTGCGACCCCCACCGTGCTGGCCAAGCCACTGCGAGGCCAAAGGCTGTGGCTCAGTGCTGTGGAAAATTACAGATTTTCTTTTTTTTTTTCTTTTTAATGAGTGTGAGGTGGGTTTGTTTTTGTTGTTTTTTTTGGTTTTTTTTTTCCTTGTTTGTGCAGGTATTTGTCAGAGGATATTTTTAAATGAGCTGAAGTCAAGCAGCGCGGGATCCGAACGGCCTGTGCTCCAGCATTCCTGCGGCTCCGGCCAGCGGGGACCTGCTGACCCGGCCGGAGAGGTCGGCCAGCCAGGACGTGCCGTTCCCGGCCTCTGCCCACGGGGAGGAGGAAACTCAGCTCCCCGGACGCTCCCAGCAGCATCCTCGGCTCCAGTTGCGAGCGAGGCTCCCCTCCCAGAGCATCCCGAGAGGCCAGCCCGGAGCGAGCCTGGCCCCCGCCCCGCTTCACTCGTGGCTCAGCACCAGCTCCTCTGCACAGCCCTGCGAACAGCCCGGCCTCGGCAGGGAGGTCCCACCCTGCCCACGGGGACACGGAGGATGTGGTCACCTGCTCCCTGACCGCTGCTGGGGAGGGGACAGCGGGGGCAGCTCCTGCTGTTTTGCTGTTTGCTTGCAGCAGTTCAGACCTTCTGCCATGCCCAGCCCCTCTGTTCCTGCCTGCCTCAGTTTCCCCCGAGCCTGGTGCAGTTTGGGAGTGCAGGGGGCCGTGGTGAGGTGGGCTCAGAGTGCAGAGGGGGGACAGGAGAGTCCCTCATGCAGAGCCTCTGAGCTCCTCCTCACCTCACACCCGCCCCAGCCCCGGTGGGACCCCGGCACCGAGGCACTGGAGATGTACCCTGAGCATCTCACAGCCCAGGGAAGGGTCAGAAGGACCCAGGATTCCTGACCCAACCTCTGGAAGCACCGCCTCCAGCCAGACTGGGATGGAATCCTTCTTGCTGGATTTGAGCCCGTGTTCCTCTCTCCACCCGCCCTTCTCCCACGCAGAGGGCTGGTGGCCAGGTATTTCTGGGGTCATGGGCTCCAGCCAAGGGCCAGGAAATGTGGGTGCCATGGTCACCATTTCCTGCCCTGCCTGGGGCTCTTTGCAGGGGTGTAGCCATGGGGAAACCCTTCCTGCTTTGGAAGGGTGATGGAGTCACTGTCTGCTGAGGTGCTCATGGTCATCCTGGAGTGACAGGATGGAGGGGAATGGCTTCCAAGCAACAGAGAGTAGGTTTAAACGGGATATTGGGAAGAAATGCTTTATTGTGAGGGTGGTGAGGCCCTGGCACAGGTTGCCCAGAGAAGCTGTGGCTGTCTCTGGATCCCTGGAAGTGTCCAAGGCCAGGCTGGACAGGGCTTGGAGCAGCCTGGGACAGTGGGAGGTGTCTCTGTCCATGGCAGGAGGCTGGAGGTCCCTTTCAATCCAAACCATTCTGAGGTTCTGTGATGAACTATTAAAGCACCAGCAAGTGTGGGATGAACTGTTTCTATGGCAGGTAAATCTGGATTTAAACACTGCAGCACCACTGCCCCAGGATAATGAGGGAGGAACTGGACTGCTGTGGACAAACTGGTTCAGCAGTTGAGATGGGAAGCTGGCAGGAAAGGCTAATGGCAGAACCCCTGCCCAGCACCCCCCGAGCCTTTCCTGCCCTCTCCAGCACCTGTAAGAGCACCTGGGCCAGCTGCCCTGAGCCCCTGCCCTGCAGGTGATTATGCCCTGGACCAAGCAGGTCCAACATCCCCACTCCCACTGTCAACAGCAAATGGGTTGAAGCAAACTTCTCCACCTCCTGTGCCTCCACCCCAACACCCACATGCTCCCTCATGTGTGTCAGACAGCTTCAGGAAGGGAACCCACAGGAAAATCCCTCTCTGTGAACAGGGCTGCTGTGAGCTGTGTCCTCGCTCAGGGGGAACAGTCAGGGCTCAGGCATGGGCAGCTCCCAGCTGGTGGCACATGCCGAGAGGTCACTCATCCTGTCAGGGGAGAACCACAGAGTCATTAAGGGTGGAAAACACCTCCAGGATGATCAAGTCCATCCTTCAACCAAATCCCACCGTGCCCACTGAACCATGTAACAAAGTGCCACATCTGCTGGTTTTTGAAAGAGTTTTTTGAACTCTTCCAGGGACGGTGACTCCGCCCTGGTCATCCTGTGCCAGTTCCTGACCACTCTTTCAGGGGAGAAACTTTTCTAGTACCCAGCCTGAACATCCTCTGGCACAATCGAAGAATTGCCTTGCTTCTCTCACAAAGGCAAAGCAAAAACCCATCCATTTCCTTATTTCTCACTATAGGATGGGTCTGACAGAGCAAGTGCAGCCTTATTTAGGGTTACTGGCACCTCACACCACAGGTACTGTCCTCTTCCCTTGCAATTTGTCTCACACCCGTGTGATGTCCCTGCACAGCAGGACCTGCCCCACTCCCAGGAGATCCCAGCACGTGGCCAGAACCAATTGATGGCTCTGAATGGAAGCACTGGGAAGAAGAGGTCCTGCAGATGATCTGCTTCATGGTGTGAGGGTTACAGGGAGCACAGTGACACAGAGGGCTCTGAAGGAGGGCAGTGGGAATCTCTGCAACTATCTGCAGGCCTTCAGCAGGACCAGAGCAAGACAGCAAGGGGTTGTACCTGCTGCAGGTGGCATCCAAACCCCCAGACAGGGATAGGAATGGTGCTGTACTGTGTTCCACCCTGCAGAGCTCTGCACATACCCCCCAGCTCAGCACAGCTGCCATCAGAATCCAGGGTTTGCTCACAGACTCGGCAGCTCCAGGAGCCCAGTGTGTGCTGGTTCAGGGGGACAGTGTCACTGGGGCTGTAACAGTGATGGGTATGGCACAGTGAGGAGGAGGACAAGCACTTCTCCCCTACAGCTGCTGAAAGCTCAGTAGTAGCTCTAAATTAGCTCTAAATTGATGACAAAGGCTGTTCATTGACCCCCTGGACCTTCCCTTTCAGCTGCTGTGAGTGTGGCCCTGGCGTGGCACCATGGAGCAGACACTGCCCAAAGCACTCTGCCTGGGCTTTGAGTCCCTGGCCACCACAGTGGGCACGCTCCCTTGGGTGCAATGGCAGTGGTGGCTCTTCAGGTCTATTCAGGTCTCTTCAGGTCTCTTCAGGTGCTTTCAGCAGTGTCCCCAGTGAGCACCCCCAGCCCTGTGCTGGAGCTGCCTGTTCGTGCTGGGATGCGCTGGCCCCACGCCCGGGGACGGGAGGGGATGGGAGGGGAGGGTGGTGCTGCACTTTCTCTGCCACAGAGCAGCTGCAGCCAAGCTGATTTCTCCACACTGAGCATCTCCACCCTGGATGGTGTTGCCTCCTCCCACTTCCCCAGGGCGTTTTTTCAGGGGGTGGCAGGTGCTGGGGTTTTGGTGCTGTCCCAGAGAGGACAAATGATCTCCCTGGACTGCCAGAGAATCACAAAACACCCTGAGTGAAAGGGACCCACAGAGATCATGGATTCCAAACCCAGACCCTGTCCAGATCCCCAGCAATCCCCCCCGTCCATCCCTGGAGCTCTGGCAGCCTCGGGGCCGTGCCCATTCCCTGGGGAGCCTGGGCAGTGCCCAGCACCCTCTGGGGGAGGGAAGAACCTTTCCCTCATCTCCAGCCTCAGCCTGCCCTGGCCCAGCTCCAGCCATTCCCTGCCTGCTGTCCCTGGCCCAGGGAGCAGAGATGGGAGCTGCCCCTCCACTGCCCCTCAGGAGGAGCTCTAAGAAAGCTGTCGCCTCCTTTGGAAGTGGCATTGATACCTTTGGTTGCTGTTCTGTTCATCCAGCCTCCAGGATTGTGCTTTCAGCTCTCTCCTACCAGGATTTTCATCAGTTGTCCCCAGGATCTCCCATTTCGCTCTCAATGTCTCACCTGCACGTGGTGAGAGGGCATTCCTGGAGACCCAGAGCAGAGGGCTGGAGGTGCTCATGAGAGTTCAAACCTCCCTCCACTCACACTCATTGACTACAGCTGCATTCCTCATCTGGGTCTTTCTGCAGAGCAGAGGGAATCCAGAGGAGGCCACTGAAGTGATCCATGGGCTGGAGTGTGTCCCACTGTGTGCAGAGCCTGAGGCAATGAGGTTTGTTCAGCCTGAGGATGAGAAAACATCCAGGGGGAATCTCAAGAAGGCAGACCCAGGATCTCCACAAGTGTTCACAGTAGGAGAATGAAGGCAGCAGACATGAGCCAGAACAACTTTGGACTGGATATGCGGGAATATTTCACCGTGAGGAAGGTCAAACCTGGCAGCAAGAGGCTGTGCAGCCTCTGTCCTTGGAGGCCTTCAGGACCTGACTGATCATGGAAACAAATCCCTGAGCAGCCTGGTCTGATCCTGCTTGGAGCAGAAGGTTGAACAAGAGACTTTGAGAGTCCTTTCACCCTCAGTTTTCCTGTCGTACTCTGCTGCTGCAGGTGGGGTGGATTTCTTTCTCTGTATAGCTTTTCTCTTATTATATCTTCTGTCTGAATTCCTTAAAAAGCCATTTCACTGTTGAAGGAATGTCTTGGGAATGGCTTTGCGCTTTCACTTCAGGAGCATTCAAGATTGTTTCCATTTTCTGGTGGCTTGGGGGATTTTTCACACCCATGATTGATAGTGTGCCACATGCAGCAGCTACACGAGCACTTAAGTTGCAAAGCAAAGCAACTCCAACCCACAGAAATGCCACAAGTGACACAGCCCACAAAACCATAACTGTGCCTTCTTATCCATATTCAGGCTGCAGGGTATTTAATTACGAGATCCCAGATTATCAGCACGCACTCCTGCCTGCTTCGGTGGAGGAGGAATGATGTGTCTGGAATGACAAAGCTGCTCAACACTTTCCTTTCCTTGGTGCTCGTTCAGTGAATCACAGGATCCTGCACGTCCAAACCTTGAAAGGACCCGAGCTGGAGCTGGGCCAGGGCAGGCTCAGGCTGGAGATGAGGGAAAGGTTCTTCCCTCCCCCAGAGGGTGCTGGGCACTGCCCAGGCTCCCCAGGGAATGGGCACGGCGCCGAGGCTGCCAGAGCTCCAGGGATGGACAGGGGCATTGCTGGGGGGTCTGGGCAGGGGAAGGGGCTGGACTGGATGTTCCTTGTGGTTCCCTTCCACTCAGGGTGCTCCATTCCTTCTGTCCAGTTCTATTCCACCCTTGTGCTGAGCCAGGCACAAGGATCCTGTGTCACTCTCAGCCTGAGCCAGACAGGAACCCCCAGCTCTGCGCTGGGGAAACCATCAGATGTGTCAGAATTATTTCTGCCTTCCTCCATGCAGCCTCTGCTCTTCTCACCTCTGCTCCACACACCCATCTTCCTTAAGAAAACGAGTCTTTAATGCCAGGGATGGGTCCTGGGAAGCTCCTTTGCAGAGAGGGGCAGGGCTGTGGGGCAGTGCTGGGTGTGGATGTGTGGGCAGACCCCAGAGCAGGGAGGTGACCAGAGCCTGGCACAGGGATCTCCTTGGCCTCTGGGCTCACAGAGGGCACCCAGGGCAGCTGCAGCCGAGGGTGAGGACCAGAGCCTGTCCCAGGCTGGGGCTGGCAGCAGTGCCCGAGCTGTGCAGCTGCCTGGCACCCGCTGGCCATACGGGCATGCGTGGGAGCGTGGGACACATGTCCTGCCTGCCTGGCACCGTGCCTGGCAGGCCAGCTCGGGGCAGGAGCCAGCTGTCTGCTCCGAGCCAGCAGCGGGCAGGGAGCTGGCCGCGCTCCACTCGGCGGAGAGCAATTGAAAAATCTCTGGAAGGCTTCCACTGAAAAGAAAAAAAAAAAAAAACGAAAAGAAAAAAAGGTGTCAGTGAAAACTTGTTTAGCCAAACGGGCTTCCCTGGCATGAGGCTGGGGATGGGCACCTCCCCACTTTGCCCTGGTCCTCAGCCCGTGCCAGGCAGGCACAGGAGGGAGCAGAGGGAGCTGGTCCTGGCAGAGCTCTGGGACCCACACTCGAGGCCAGGCAGCTCCCTACAGGGACAGAGGACCACAGGACAGCCTGCTCTGCCACTTATCGATTTTTATTTATTTTTATTAAGTGCAAGTGTTTCCCAGTGCTCAGCATCACCCTGGGAACAAAGCGGGAGGAAGGGGAAAGCCCTTCCCAGGAGCTTCTCCCTCTCTGCACACAGTGCCTGTCCTCCCTGCAGTGCCCTGTGTGCCCACCTGCCCAGCTCAGACAGGGGCTCCCAGCACCACCAGGAACCAGAGCACTTGCTGCTGGGCCCCCAGAATCACACAGCCCCCAAACCTGGCTGGACAGGTCCTTTCCAGGGGACAAGGCTGTGAACCTGGGGTCACCCAGCATGGGCTCAACATGAGGAGGGCTCCAGCTCCTTTTCTGTTCTGTGGGGCTCAGAGCCAGCCCAGCCCTTCAGGCTGCTCAGGATTGAGAATCTTCTCTTGATGGTCACTGTATTGTACCTGCAGCAGCTGAGGTGTTTCCCTCCATGCAGGACCCGCTGAGGTTTTTCTGTGTGGAGGGGTCTCCTACCCATTGACACAGCCCCTCGTGCTTGACACCATTCCTGGGGATGCTCCCACACAAGGTGCTCAGGTTTCTTCTGTGGCCTGGAGAAACACCAGAGTAGTTTTAGTGGCCCAATTTTGTAGCCCAGTTCTGTAGCCCAGTCACAACTCTCCTGCCCTGGGAGCTTCCTGCTTCATCCCCCACCCCAAACCTGCAGGGCTTTCAGCAGGGAGAGCCCTCTGATAAAAAAATGCCTCCTGCTTGACCAGCAAAGGCACCAGCTGTTTGCCAGAGCCCTCACCTCCCTGCACCCCCTGCTCCAAGGAGGTTTCCCTCTCTGCTCCATGACCCCCATCACCATCCCCACCATCAGCAAGGACAAGCTCCCTGCAGGAGAAGCTTGGAGCACCCCCTGCTCCAGGCTGGCACCCCTGCCCAGGGCCACGGGCCAAGCAGGCTGGGCAGAGCCTGGATCAGCCAAGCAGATGGGCTCAGATGCCAGCAGCCAAGAGGCCATGGAAATCCATGTCATATTTGCAGGACAGGATTCCCATCAGTGTGTCTCCGTCTGGCTGGGCATGTTCTGTAGGCAGGGGAATGCTCAGCTGCTAATCCATGTAATCCTGCTCTAGGCTGGATTCATTTTAAAAAATAAATAAGTGGTTGAGAGCAGTTTTTGGACCGTCTGACTCAAGTGCCAGGCTCTGATGGCGAGAGGCAGAACCACAGGAGTCTTATTTACACTGATTTTCATGGATTGTGCTGCTTGGATCAAGGAATTAAAGGACTACAAGGCGAGGGTAACCTGCAAATCAGGCAAGGGCATCCCAGTCGGCACATGGGATGTAAGATCTGATTACCACTTGCCTGGGCTTTAACCTCTGTTTGCTGCACCATTTTCATATTTACATCCAGAGCCCAGGCATGCATACCAATGAAACAGGCTGCTGAGCCCAAACTTGGAAATTTTGGTCAAAGAACAGAGCGACACTGGAACAAAACAGCCAAACCATGTCCTACACAGGAGCCTCCATCAGAGTATTTGCCCCATGATGCAGCACTGGGGACTCAGCAAATCTGCAGAGCATCTCCCCAGGAGGGCAGGATCCTCTGGAGCATGTGGAAAGCGGCCATCTGTAGGTGCGAGGGAAAGATTCCTCACCCTGGCACATTGGACAAGTGCTGGGGTGACCCAGGCAGCCACCTCAGAGGTGTCAGCTCCGCTCTCCTGGGGCAGGACATGCTCTTGGCAGGACCTCTGGAGTGTGGAGCATGGTCTGGTCCACCCAGGATGACCTCGTGATGGGCAGCACCCAGTCTGGCTGATCTGTGTTGCAGAAAACAGTGTATCATCTCCAAAGCAGCTTTGCTTTGCTCCCAGGAGAAAGGCGGCCGTGGTCGTCAGGAGGAGCCAGGGCCTGAAGGGACTTGTCCCCATCAGACACCTGCAGCTGAAAGCCAAGTTTCTGTGATGATCTCAGGGCCAGATTCACAGCAGCAGCAGAGACACACACCCCAGCCTGCTGAAACTGGCAGGAGGCAGAAGCCAGGAGGCTCCTTGCAGGATTCTGTGGCTGTGGCAGCAGGGCCGGGCCGGCTGCTCTGCCCGTGTGTGCAGGGGCGCTGCCAGTGCCCGCGTCCACCCAGCCCCAGTGTGGGAAATGCCTGACCCAGATTCTGGCCTCATTAGCAAGGCAAGTTCCTCGTGAAAAGCAGGTTCTTGATGCTGCATCTGACCATGAGTAACTCCACACGGTTGCACAACCCCTGCCTGTGCCATCTCGCTTCCCTTTCCACCCTGACGAAACCCGAACCCGGGCATCACCCTCGGCTGCTGCTGCCGGGTCCCCGTGCCATGTGGGGGATGCCACACTGAAGACACCTGCAAGACTGGGGTCACTAGGTTTGCCAGGTCAGGAAAACCTGTTTCCCAGTGAAATATCCTCGCTTTATGAAGAGGTTCTGTTTCTGAACACTCCTCAGCAGAGCCCACAGATGAGCCCTAGAGCTGCTTGGCTGCAGGTTGGTTGTGGGGAAGGAGAGCCTGGAGGAGGATGAGGCAGTGTCAGGATGCACACTGGTGTCTGGAGCTGGAGAAGGACAAGGCAGTGTCAGGATGCACACTGGTGTCTGGAGCTGGAGAAGGACAAGGCAGTGTCAGGATGCACATTGGTGTCTGGAGCTGGAGGAGGACAAGGCAGTGTCAGGATGCACGCTGGTGTCTGGAGCTTGGAGGAGGACAAGGCAGTGTCAGGATGCACATTGGTGTCTGGAGCCTGGAGGAGGACAAGGCAGTGTCAGGATGCACGCTGGTGTCTGGCACATGGAAAAAGTGTGGGGGGTGTAGGAGGATGGAGGACCTGCCCTGTTGGGAGTTCCTCCTGAATCGTGGCCAAATACAATCTCACGGGAATTAGCCTCATTGGTGCCAGAGGTGAGAACGTCTCAGCTTGTTTTGGACATCTCTGACTGGCCTGCAAAGCAAAGAGCTGGCAGGAGCAAGGTGTCCTGGCCAGATGGGCAGTGGGGAGAGGCAGCCCTAAGGACAGGCTGGGGGCACAGCCCTGCCAGCCCCTGTCTGTGTGCAGGGACACCTGCCAGCCCCAGGCTGCTGCTCTGATGCCTGCTGCTTGCAAGACTGGCACAGACTGGCAGGTCCTCATCCCTCATTAATGAAGAAGTCACTGTATTGCCACCAGGATCAGCAAATTGCATGCATTACTCACAGGAAACAAGTGCATGGAGGCACAGGACTCACAGCCCCAGTGTGGCTCTGGCTGCCCCAGGCTGTCCCCCTGGAGCACTGGATTGTAGAATTACTGGTGGATTGGCTCAGAAGGAACCTTAAAGCCCATCCTGCTCCAGCAGCCTCTTTGTACTGCCATGAAATAAGTCTTCTAGGCTCCCACAGGGCCCTGGGTCAGCACTGAGTGTGCAAGGGACAGCCAGAGTGACTGCAGTGTCACACAGGGGGATGGAGTGTGGTGTCCCTGTGCTTGCTGCAGGGTGTGGGAACTGCCATGAGCATCCTTCTGAGGCCACCCAGGTCCTTCCCAAACAGTGGCACTTGAGGAAAGCTTGCAAGATACTCAAGGCAAAGGATTTTCGCTGGCCCATCTCGTAGATGAAGCTTGACAGAAGTGTTTTGTGGCAGGTGAGTGGCCAAGCACATCTCCCATCAGTTTGTCTTTGCTGGACCGAGGCCTCATCACCACTGGGAGGGATCAGAGCCCACAGCTCTGGGAGCACAGAGCAATGCTCATGTCTCACCACACACTCAGAAAACACTGCCCAAACCTGAGCCACAGGCACTCAGCAGCTGCATCCCCAAGAGCAGCGTGTGCCCTGGAAAATGCACATTGACATGGGAATGCTGGAGCTGATCCTCAGAGCAAAGTCTCGCTCCAGGGACCCCAAAGACTGCAGGAACTGCTCCCCCCGCTCACTGCCTGCTGCCCAGTGGGACACCTTGAAAGAGAAACCTATTTCCTCTCACAGCAGCACCTGTCAACTGCAAACCTTTCACTGCCTGGTGATTTAGCTTCCCTTCTGCTCCGAATTAGGGAATAAAAAGCAAAAGTTTTAATGTAATGGAAGCCAGCGCAGTGGCCTTGCAAGTTGTTAAAATTTAAAAAGGCAACAATAAATCTGCTGAGCTAAGAAGAGCTCTCAATGAAAAGGGCTAGATTTGTTTCCTCTTTATTATCTTGCAGGTGATTTTCAGGGCTCGCTGGCATTTTATTTTTTGTTAATTGTTCTCCTTTCTGAACCGAGGGCTCTGTCACCCCCCCAGAGCCCAAGCAGGCAGGAACACCTGGCAGGGGAATGGCAGCAAGGTGAGAGTTAATTCCACACCTGCCTTCCCAGGGGAGGCTCACCCTGCTGCTGGCTCAGATGTTGTTTCTTACCTTCCTCCTTCCCCAGATCAAACCAAGATGTTCAAGGTCGTGTGTTCTGTCCCAGGGAGATCTAAACTTCAGATTTTGGAGCTGTTCTCAGTGATGGGGCCGAACCCCAACTTTTCCTGCTGCTGCCAGGCAGTGGGGGCTGCACAGCTCCCCTGGTGCTTCCTTGGAGGCCTCACGGAGCCAACCATTCCCAATTTTCTACCTCCCACCACAATTCCCAATTTTCTAACCCCATCCCAAACCCTTCCCTGGGACCTCCAGCCTTGCAGGTCATGGCTCTCCCTGGGCCAAGCAGAGCTCAGCCTGGATGAAACCGAGGTGGGGACTTGCTGAGGTTGGGGTCCTGCTGTGATTGGGGGTCCTGCTGTGGTTTGGGTCCTGCTGTGGTCAGGGTTCCTGCTGTGGTTTGGGTCCTGCTGTGGTCAGGGTTCTGCTGTGGTCAGGGTTCTGCTCTGGTCAGGGGTCCTGCTGTGCTCGGGGGTCCCCCAGCTGGACAGTGCTGTCCCATCTCAAATCCCCCATCCCACCCCCTCCTCTCCCAGTCCTGCATGTGCTGGTTCCCCTGAGCCAGGGAGGGGACAGCTGGTGGGAAGGGATTCGGGCTCTGGGATCTCACCCAAAGCTGCTGAGCAGCAGGAGGTGGGGAAGCAAGCTGGGAAAAAACAGGCGGTGCTGAAGGCTCATCTCCTCCTCCTCCTCCTCCTCCTCCTCCTCCTCCTCCTCCTGGGAATATCCTGTTCATCCATTCATTTACCTCTCCCTGAGACCTGACAGCCAAAGCTGGAGCACAGTGCTCAGTATCAAAGAGCAGCTCCAAGTGTGGTCACCTCAGCCCTGGAAGCCCTGGAGTGCTGCAGTGCAGAGGAGGGGACAAGGAGGAAACTGGTTGGAAAGGTGATTGGGATGGACAAAGTGGGTGTGTGGGGATTCACCACCTTCTTCAGGACCAAGGACACAGTTTAAAATTCACCAGAGGTTACAAATCAGGTGGCTTCAGAGTGTGCATCAGTCAGGGGACAAAATTTGATGTTTTCTAGAGGAAATTGGTCTAAAAAGGCCCTAGAAGGAAAAATCACATGTATGTATGTCATTGCTCACTTAACCTCACATGGATCAGGAGCTCTGGAATTTAACATCCCTTGTTTCAATTGTCCAGATGAAGAATGCTCACAACACTGCCCAAAATCAGCAGCTCCTTTCGGAGAGCACTGAGGTAAAGTCTTCATCCTCCTGGATATGTCCCTGTGAACCCCTGACATGCATCTAAATAACACCATGGAGGTTTAACCACAACCCCAGGGATGTATGAGCACTGAATTTACCACAAGCACTGGGAGAAGCTGCCAGCAGTGCTGGGTTTCCAATCCCAGGGAGCCCCAAGCACCAGGAGGTTGGCATTGGAGATGGCACAACCATCAGGAGCAGGTGGCTCTGAGCATGGGCTTCAAGCCAAAACTGATGCCTTAGGATTTCAGCTTTTATATTTTCCATATATTTGTAACCCTGCAATTCTTTAGTGTGCAACTTCAAACTCCATACCCAGTGTGAGCTGCTGCTCTCCCATTTTGGGCAGACACAACAATTCCTCTCCAGGCTGGGAATCAAGGACACCTCACTGCCTCAGACCCTGAGGGATGGAAACAAAAGTGAGTTGGGGGAGCAAACTTGGGGTAAATGACTTCATTGCCTGAAGCTGTAATTGTAACATTAACTCCCAATATGCAAATGGACCAAAGTTACAAAAGTGAAAACCTGTGACCCATTGTCCATTTTGGGTGTAGCCCCTGGGGGACTTTGTCTGCCCTAAATGTACCTGAAGGCTCTTCAATAAATATAACTCTTTTTATTCCCTTAATTTTGTCTGGCCTCTGTTTTTAGGTAGCCGGGATAAGGCACCAAAACTCCCATAAAAACACCCTCCATGCAGGAATCACCCCAGGAGAAGGGTGAGGTTTGCAGATGTTGTGGGAGGGAAGAGTTGAGCACATCAGAGCTGCTGGGCAGAGCTGCTCCAAAGGATGATCCCACAATCACCCTCATCCCAGCACTGAGCCCAGTCTGCTGCAGAAAAACCCTGACAAGGACCTGATGGGCAAGGCCAGGATGGGCATGGAGAGGAGAAGGTGCCACTTGGCCAGCAAGTGCCTGCGGGTTGTGGCCTCCCCATCAGCCTAAAGAGGGGTCAGAAGCAGGCAGGGCAGGCAAGGCAGGAGGGAGCAGGGAAATCAGAGTGGCAGTGGAGACAGAGTGGAAGCAGAACTTCAGCAGTGAAATGTAGGAGTCAGGGTGGGCAGGACGGTCGGGACAGACAGAGAGATCTCTAAAGCCAGGTCTGGAACTTGTGGTTTATTGCAAAGGGTGTGGGTGAAAGGGCCCTGCCTGGAGCTGCCAGCACAGCTCAGAGCAGGGCAGAGAGAGAGTGAGGGGTAATAGAGCAAAGGAGTGAGAGAAAGAGCTCAGAGCACAAGGTTCCTGTTACAATACCATAAATCTTCTTCTGTGCTGAATATTCTAATTTTCACTAACGAATATAATACAAGATACAAATCCTACAGCATTTACATACAGCCTGTAAGAATCATTACATTACCACACTGTCCTACACTTTAAACCCTAAAAAACTCATCTTTGGACCATTCTGCCAAGCCAGCAGGGTCTGCTCTGACCCTTGGACCTGCTGGAAGCAGAGGGAATTGTTCACTCAGGAGGGGATTACTTTCGTCCTATTGTTTTCTAGTTATTTAGTGACTAAGGTTTGGTATTTCAAAGATGGCTTTCATTTCAGTCTCGCTTATGGTTTCCATATTCTCAAAATCTTTTGCCAGGCAATCATATTGATAAGGTTTTCCTGTTTCATCCTCCCCAACAGTGGAGTCCATCCCCTGTCCTGGGTGGGTGGGAGCTCCCAGGTTGCCTGTGGGGGATCTGAAGAGCCAGAAAATATTGTGTGCCCCTCCTGCTGGGGGCCTAGGAGGCGATTCTGGGGTGTCCTTGAGCAAAATGAGGATCCAGTGCACAGTGTAAGGCAGGCCAGGAGCATTTGGGATGCCCTAAATGATGGAAGGCAGAGTTTGGGATGGGGAGGGGGAGATGGGGAAGGCAGAGGCACAGACAGGGATGCAAAAGAATGGCAAAGGGGACAGAGCAAAGGGTGGAGGAGGTCAGTTTGAGATGAGTTTTGAGACTCCCACCTGCTCTCTCAACACTTTCCCAGCATCTGTGAGCAAACCTGGGCTGTCCTAGTCCTCTGGTTTTTGCAATGCCCAAACAAAATATTCTTTTTTCAATGGCAGGTGTCCTCACACGGGATACCACTTGTAAGTGGGTTAGCTGCATCACCTAATTTGTTATTGATACTTTTGACCCAATAACCAAACTCCTGTGACCCTCAGTGCAGCACTGACTGTCCAACCAAAAACTACCTGAAACCATGAAGAAGAAAGAAGAAGACAGAAAAAAAGACAACACCCAAAAACATCTTGTCCCACACCTATTATTATATTCTAAAAACCTTAAGTTCCAAACCCTTACCATGTGCAATCACACATTTCTATTTAACTCCACACCTGTGATTTTAACTCCATCACTCAAATTTGGAGCCTCCTCCAAGGCCTCAGGTGAAACGCAGTGTTCTCCTGTGTCAGAAAACACAGAAAGCCCCAAGTTCCAAAAATCCCAAAACTTCCATATTTCTGGGTTCCAACAGCCCAGCTCTGGACAGGTTCTGAGGAAACAATCGCACAGCACCATGCCACCAGCTCAGCCAGCATCCCTGGGCTCTGCCCTGCTCCACTGGGTTTGGGTGCTCCAGGGGCAGCAGGAGAAGCTGGGAGAAGCTTCCAGAAGCTTCCACCATGTCCAATGGATGCAATGCCAGCTGTCTCCAAGACATCCCTGCTGCTGCCAGCCCAAGGCTGGATGTTACATAAAGACCCTGGCAGGCTCGAGCATTCGGCCACATCCCAGCACAAACCAGTCCAAATTTTTACATTTGTGTGAAAAATTGATTGGTGCCTCACCAATACCGGAAAGTTCAATTCTAACTCTGGAAAAAGCAACAAGTTTTGGGTGGAAGGGGTTATTTTCATTCACGAGCTGTGTCATTAAAGTCTCCAAGCACCAACAGCGATACCTGGGAGCAGCTCAGCAGATAACACAGGGCTGTGCTGCTGGGAGCCTTGTCACCTGCTTGTCCCCTGTTGTTATCTGCACTTCTCCCAGCCACCCAGCTATCAGATCAGAGGGTCCTGAACTCCCAAAACTGCTGCTGTTGACTTCTTAAATAATATGCAGAGCTGCTCATTGACTGCATTGTGCCCCCCCAGCACCCTGAAGGCCTCAGGTAATCAGAGGCTCCGTGCAGTGTCACACAAGCGCTGCCAAACGCCGGTGGCAGCTCCTGCCAGCGCCTGCCTCGAGCATCTTGTCATCAGCCATCTGCATGCCACAGCCATCCAGGCAAAACCCACTCCCCAGCCTTCCTCCTCCCTGCACAGGGATGGTGTGGGGGATGCAGAGCAGGGAGGATGTCACTGGAGCACTGAGCCAGGAGTGATCCCAGCTCTGTAGGGGATGTGAAGTGGTCGCTCCCTGCTGATTGTGGGGCCATGGCCACTGGCTCAGCCCTCAGGGCTGGAATGTTGCAGAGCTTTGTGTAGTGCTGCTGTCTGGGGCTGGGTGAGGGGCTCAGGGCCTGGGTGATGTGGGGCACAGGGAAGGGAAGTGTCCTCTAGAAGCCACCACCATGAGCTGCTTCCCAAAGCTGTGTGTGCAGGGCCAAGCCTCCAGGACTCCACCCTGGGCCTATGAACAGGTCTGCATCAAGGAAAGCTGCACAAAACAGGGGATTAATCATGGAAAATCTCTCAGCCACACACACAGCAGGGATCACCTGCCTGGAGAGAAGAGAGGATCCCACAGCAGTTGGATTTTACCCACTACTGTGAAGCTGCAGCTGTTCCCACAACACCTGTGACCCCATACCCCATCCCAGCTCCCCCATCTGGGACCTCCAGTGCTGAATCCTGCTGATCTCTGATCCCCAGCCAAGACCCATGAGCACCCCTGTTCCCCACACCAGCTCTTGCTGCACTCACCTCTCAGCTCTCCCTGTTCCCTTGTTTCTGCACTGGGAAAAAGTGACAACAAAAGCTGAATTTCCCAGGGAGTTACCTGATTCCAGAAATGGAATCTTTAAGAAAGACGCCAAATGTTGCAAGAGAATAAAAAGGTTTCATGCATATTTTTCACTCCAGGAGTGGTTTGGGGATGTGGGGAGAGAGCAAGCCTAGGAGGCAGCTTAGCTGGGATCAGCCCCCCTCCATGTGCACATAATGGGATGGCACGAAGGCAAGTGAGCTAAAAATTAAAGCCTGGCAGATCCTGCCAGGAACGACTTGGAGGAGCAGCTTGCTAATGGTGTAAAAGCTGGTAATAAAAGCTTTTTCAAATACATCAGAGGCAAAGAGCCTGCCAAAAAGTCTGCAGGGCCAAGAGATGGTGAAGATGTAAGAGAAACATTCGGTGAGGAAAAGGTCACACAGATGAATTATCTGCATCATCATTCACAGGGAGAGCTGCAGGAGGTCCCAGTGCCAGAGCAGTTCTTTGGGGATGGGGATCTGGGAAGCATTTCAAACTGAAACATCCATCAGAAGCAGGAGAGAATCACCAGGACCAGGTGGATTTAGCTCTGGAGGTCTGAGGAACACAGTGGTGAAACCACTGAACTCCTGAGCTGTGATTTTGGTGCCTCAGGAGTGGGGAGGGCAGAGAAAGGCCAGGGAGGTGACCCAGGCAGGCAGAGCAGGGCCTGGCCTGTGCTGATGGGGAATGCAGGGTTGTGGGGTTTGCAGTATCAGTTTATCAGAGTGAGTTCTCAGCACACAAAGCTGGAAATCTGCTCTCAACACTGCAGCACTTGTGCTCCCATCACACCCATCCTGAGCCTCGTGCCTTGCTCACAGAGGAGGAGGAGGAGAAGGTGATGCCAGCCCCAGCCCCTCAGCCAGAGCAGCCTCTGCCCAAGCTGGTTGTGACCCCTCAGCCCCTGGGGTGGCACAGCTGCCCTGCTGAGGGACCTGCCCTGCTCAGACAAGGTGAGCTGTGCCTTGCATGTGCTGCTCTCCCTCTCCTCATGGGCCAGCCTGGATGGGCAGAGATTACAGAGCTGCTGGGGTTTGTAGGGTGAATCCAGCCATGAGCTGCTGGGAAATCAAAGTGCAGGTAAAATTCAGCACCAATGAATACAAGGGAAGGAACAAAGGTACAAATGCATGCAAGGGTGGAGGAGCTGTGGCTGTCCCTGGATCCCTGGAAATGTCTCAGGCCAGGCTGGATGGGGCTTGGAATTACATGGGATAGTGGAAGGTGTCCCTGCCCATGGGACACAGGAGCTTTGAGGTCCCTTCCAACCCAAATGATCCCACAATTCTGTTGACTCTAAATTGCCTCCTACTTCTGAGGGAAGCAGACAGAGAGTGCAACAAAACCCAGCCATGGCCAGACAGCAAAGTGAAGGAAAGGACCAGAGAACAGAACCAAGACATCTTCCTGGTACACACAATGAGCCTCAGAAAGGGAAACAAAAATGAGGAGGGCACCAAAATGCAGAGCTGAGGGTTAGGGGATGGATGAACTCCACCCAGCTGGGAAGAAATCAAGTTTCCTGTGGCTGGGGAAGGTGTGAAGGAGAGGTTTGCCAGCAGCCTGTAAACCCCTCTCAAGAGGGGAGCATTGGTATTTCTCACACTGCAGGAGCTTAGGTTGTCCCATGGACAGATGGGGTCAAATCAACCCACCTGTAATCACCCTGTGCAATTCATAGCCACAATTCACGGCATTGGAAATGGTCTTTGGGCTCAGACTGGTGATGGGAACCAGAGGATCACAGGATCACAGGCAGATTTCAGCTGGAAGGGATATTTGGAGGTCCCTGTCCAGCCCCAGTCTCCAGAGGCAGCTGCAAAGCTACAGAGGTTGGCTGGGGCCTGGCCACACTCAGATTTTAAAAATCTCTGTAATGGAGACGTCTCCCTGGGGCACCCTTGCAGCTCTGTGCTGACCCTGTGGTGAGGAACACGTTCCTCACATTCCCACGGGATTTTCCCTTTTGCAATGTGTGTCCCTTTGCATCTGCCCTGTCCCTGCACACCTCTCATGGTGCTGGCTCCAGTGGAAGGTGGGGCACTCCTTTCAAGTTCTGTCTTCTGCCCAGCTGGCTTCCTCCATCCTGGCTTATGTTCTGAAGCCTCCTGAGCATCCTGATGGCTCTCTGCACCTCTCCTGTGCTGAGAGTCCAACACAGAAATGTCACCTCCAGGGCCAGGCAGGGGGAGCAGCCCACTTGTTCTGGCTGGTGCAGCCCAGTGGAACCTCAGCCTTCACCACTGTAGTGACACACTGGGGATGACAGGTCCATGCCACAGGGTGGCCCAGATGTGGCCTGATTTTCTCAGAAAGTCCAGAAGCTGCTGCTGCAAGAGCACAACAGCAAATGTTCCTGACTGCACTCCCAGTTCCTCTGCCAGGCTAGTTTTGCAGGTCACAGCTCATGCCAAGCTCAGAGAGATCAAACATCTGCCCACAGTGAGGGTCTGCAGCTGAGGGGAGATGTCCAGAATCTCCTGTCACATTGGTCAGGCACAGACACCAATGAGTGAATTAACAGCTTGAGTTCTTTGTTCTTTAGCCTTTTCAAAGGGCACTGAGACATTGAAGTGCTGCCCCAAGAGCTTGGGCGCAGCCTGAGCAGAGCCCTGTGCTCTGAGGGTGCTGGGGGTGGGTTTGTCACCTATCTGTGCTGTCCCACCAGCAGCCACACAGCTCCTCAGGTGGGGAATTCCTCAGGCATGGTCTGAGGTGGGTTTGGAGCCAGCACCGGGCTCTGCAAGCCTGGCAGTGCAAGCCCTGCCCTTCTCACAGCCCTATGACCTCCCTGTCTCTGGCCACGAGAAGGAAAAAAACTGGAGAGGAGGAATCTCAGGGGGACCTTCTGGTTCTCTACAATAAAAGGAGGGTCTAGACAGGGCATGTGGGGCTGTGCTCCCAGGGAACACGGACAGGACAAGAGGAAACAGCCTCAAGCTGTGCCACGGGAGGTTTCAGTTCGATATTAGGAAAACATTTCTTCACTGAAGGAGCTGTCAGTCCCTGGCACAGCTACCCAGGGCAGTGCTGAAGTCCCCATCCCTGGAGGGATTCTGAAAGATGTGGAGATGTGGTGCTTGGAGACATGGGTTAGTGGGGCAGTTGTCAAAGTAAGGGAAATATTTGGGTTTGATGGTCTTAACTGTGTCTTCCAAGCCAAACAATTCCACAATTGTGTTTCTATAAGAAAAGGGTGCAACTGGCAGTAAACCCCCAGAGACGACACCTGGCAGAGGGGCAGAGGCAGCAGCTGGGAGCACCCAGCCCTGGGGAAAGGGCAAAGCTTTTGGGGCTCCCAAAGGGGCCTGGGAGGGGGTGAAGCCCTGCAGATCTGCTTGGAAGGGTGAGAAAGGGGTGAGGAGGGTGAGAAAGGGGTGAGGAGGGTGAGAACAGCCCCCAGGCAGCCCAGGGGCAGCCCAGCTGTCTGGGAGCAGAGCTGGAAGCGGGGATGCAGCTCAGAGAGCAGAGCCCTGGGCCCAGGCTGCTGTGCCAAGTCCCTGAGCTGAAGGATGGAGAGCTGTGCTGCGAGGCGCCAGTGCAAACCACAAGAAAGCCAGGCTGGGCTTCTTTGTAGCACTCCAAGCTTGACAATTAATGCGTGCAAGCCACTGAATTATAGGCTGGAGACACTGGGAGCCCAAATGGCAGCTAACGAGTGCTGTTGATTGGCTTTCCGGAGGCCATGGAGACACAGACACTTATTCTTAGAGACATGGGTCCCACAGGGAGCTGGGCAGACAGAGGAGCCTCTCTCAGCACTCACATCCTCCCTGTCCTGGCAGTCCCTTCACTTTGGGCTGGGATGCAGGGATGCAGGGATGCAGGGATGCAGGGATGCAGGGAGAGGGGGCACCTCACCCTCACCCACCCGTTTGTCCAGCCTCAAACATCCCAAATAACTTTATTTGTTCTTCCCATGCCCTGTGCCTCCACCCTGGAGGACAGAACTTGCCCTTGGAAGGTGATGCCTTAGGATTGTAGCTTTTATACTTTCCATCTATTTGTAATCCTGCAATTCTTTAGTGTATAACTCTAAACTCCAATATCCAATGTGAACTGCTGCTCTCCCATTTTGGGCAGACACAACAATTCCTCTCCAGGTTGGGAATCAAGGACACCTCACTGCCTCAGACCCTGAGAGATGGAAACAAAATGAGTTGGGGGAGCAAACTTGGGGTAAGTGATTTCATTACCTGAAGCTATAATTGGAAGCTTAAACTCCAATATAAAAATGGACCAAACTTACAAAAGTGTGAAAACCTGTGACCCATTGTCCATTTTGGGTGTAGCCCCTGGGGGGCTTTGTCTGCCCTAAATGTACCTGAAGGCCCCTCAGTAAATAGAACTGCGTTTTATTCCCTTAATTTTGTCTGGCCTGTGTTTTTAGGTAATCCAAAAAGGCATCAGGGGATGGGGTGTGAGGCCAGCAGGTGCCAGTCCCCTGAGGGCTGGGCAGAGCCCTCAGGATGCTCTTGGCTCTGGGAGGGCAGGGAGGGAGTTTGAGGAGGGGTAGCTGAGCTCCCTTCAGGTCAGTGCTGCAGAAAAAACCCTGAAGTGTAAAGGAATCCCAGGAAAGCATCACATCCCCAGTGCTGTGCTCTCATATCTGTGCTTCCAGACACCACCATCCAGTGCAGGAACACTTTACAGTCAGTGCATGTTTGCTGTCACACTCCCAATTAATTGCTGAAGTATTTGAATGCTGGGTTTTCTCTCCATCTCTCCAGAACAGAGGCCGTGCGCTGCTGTCCTTCCTCTCCACGCTGGATTTTCCCTCCCTGATTATTTCTGTGTTTATGCTCTCCCTGGCACCTCCTGCAGCAGGGCAGTCAACTCCAGCTCTGACTGGAGCAGCCAAGGGCGGCCAGCTGGAAAATCACTCCCTGCACCAGGCACCACAGCTCCAAGGTCAAGGCAGCCCTGTCCACGTCAGGCTGGGCTCTGGGGTGGCTGCAGCCCCTCAGGACACATCTGGGGAGCACAGGATGGACTGGCTCAAACACTGGAGCACAGCAGAGCGCCCTGGGCAGGGCTGGACAGCCCAGGACACTCGAGGGGGCTCCTGCAGCATCTGAGAGACAGATCTGGGACTCACAGAGGCACCCGTGGAGATGAATAAACCTGCTTGTAGGGAAGGATTTATTTGCCAGTGCAAAAAAGCAAACGCCCAAGTGTGACCACTGAAATGCATGGCTGGAGATCTGAGAACGGCCCCAAATCGAATCTCTCAGTGCTCACCACACAGAGATGTTTGGTTAGGGCTGAAAAGGCTGATTTCTCAGCTTGTCAGCAGCTTTTTGGGGCAAGGAGGAGCTTTGTGCCTTTGGCAGCTGGCTGATGGATCTTGTGCCACTCAAGCCTGTGTCCCAAATGTCCCTCACAGTTCAGATCCTGGCCCAGCTGGGACCTTCTCCCTTCCCCAGGCCTCAGATCCTCCCCTGCCTCTAGATCAAAGTTTCCAGCTTTACAGTTGCCATTTAAAAATAAGATAATAACTCTGACACATCTGAAAGTGCAATGAGGTTTTTAGTGTTGCTTTGTTTTGTTGTTTGGTTGGGTTTTTTCTCAATTTCACGAAAATCCCTCCTCTTGGTGGGTGCTGATTTGCATTCAGCTCTGTGTCTCTCTTCTGGACACTCTTTAATAGCTCTGCACTCACATTGTGGCACCAAAAGTGCCCCCAGCACTGGAGGTAAGAGAGCAGCACTTTCCAAATCAGGAGGGTGGTTCAGCATGCACTGAGGAACCTGTTGAATGGTGAGTGATGGATTTGCTGCCCTGCTGAGCTCCCCTCCCTGCTCTGCCTTGCCACCCTTGAGTTGTGTCACCACTCCCTGTCACCAGCAAACCACACAACAAAGGAGCAGTGACATTCACACAGTGGGCATGGAGACTCCAAGGGAGGAGCTTCCCAAAAAGATTTTGCTGCTTTCCCAGCACAATCCACCCAGGATTCTGTGGTACCACTTTCCCCAGGTGCCTCTGAGACAAAACTTTTATCCCAAGGAATTTCCAACAATTCCCCCTTATCAAAAATCCATAATTCCACCAAAACCCCCATGGATGTGATTTTCTTTAATTTTCCATTTGTTGTTGTTGAAATGATAATTTTCCTTTTTTCTTTCCCCATTTTCAGGGTGTTTTAGCAGATTGCTATTTTCTACATTCTTTTGTCAGACCCTGGTTACCACAGGATGAAGGGCATCAGCCTCGGTCCTTAGGGTTTGTTTTTGTAATTTTCCCATTGCTGATGTCCAATTTTGCAAACTTCGCCACAATAGAAAAGTGGTAAAGAGGACTGCACAGAACAAAGATGAAAAGCTAAAATGAACCCAGAATCCTTGGTAAATGTGGGCATCACACTTTTGGGGTTACCAGTGGTGAAAGGACAGAAATTGGGAAGGTGGGAAGGAGGATGAACAACCCAAATCTCATCCATGTCATGGCTGGTTTAATCAAATAATTAAAGACATTCTTCCTGCTGGGGAAAGAACATAAACCACAGACATTTGGGGCATTTCTTCCCCAATGCTATTGCTTTCTCCTCAATAAATTTCACCCCTGAGTGAGCTCAGTGCTGCCAGGTCCTGGCAGCTGTCTCTGAACGTCCCAGAGGCTGCATTGCCTTGCCCAGGGTGGTGATTTGGGGAGGAGAGCTGCAAGTTGTGGAGAAGAACGAGGGCTGGAGCAGCTGACCTCTAAATCCCTTCCAAGCAGAGCTGTTGTGTGGTTCTGTGAAGCACAGAGGGGTCAGGAGGGCACAAACCCACCCCAAGCTGTCCCTGTGCTGACTGCAGTGGGGAAGGGTTTGTGGGGCAAAGCCACAGCCCCCAGCCACACAGCAGCAGCTAGGAACAGTCCTGAGACTGATGCAAAGCAAGGAAAACCTTGGCTGGTGCCATGCCTTAGGATTTTAGCTTTTATATTCTTCAAATTCTGCACTGCTTTAGGGTATTGCTCTAAAACTCCATAGCCTGCCAGCTGCTGTTCTCCCATTTTAGTCAGAAAAAAACAATTCCACTCTGGGCCTGAAACTCAAAGACATCTCATTGCCTCAGGCCTCAAAAAATACAAACAAAAGTGATTTGGGGGGAAGCAAACTGGGGGTAAATGACTTCATTACCTGAAGCTGTAATTGGAAGATTAACCCCTTATATGTAAATGGACCAAATTGATAATTGTCTGAAAAACTCATGACCACTGTCCATCCTGGGTGCAGCCCCTCAGAGGCTTTGGCTGCCCAAGGTGTGTCTATTGAATAGATACAATTCAATAGTAATTGAATTCTAATTCCAATTCTAATTCTAATTCTGTTCCTAATCAAAATGCTTTAATAAATACACACTTTTATTCTCTTAGTCTTGTCTGGCCTCTGTTCCAGGCAGCCACTCCAAGGATCAGGTGGAGCTCAGGCCCAGCAAATCCAGGCACACCCACATGCAGGAGGGAATAAAAATTGCCATTCAGGCGCTTCCCTGTCCTCCACAGAGGCTGCACAGCTCCAGGGGCTCTCTCAAGATGGCTCTGGGAGCAGGATCCCTTTTTGTGCCTTTTTGTACCCACGCAGTACAAATCCACACCTTTGTCTCCATTTCCATCCTGCCAGGGAGGTTCTTCCCCTCCCTCCACCAACATCATCTCATTTGCAGGTGTCAGGACTCCCCTCCTCTTTCCTGTCAGGAATGTCCAGCTCAAAAGCCAAGTTTCCAAACCACTTCGAGGCAATGATGGGATTATTTCAGGATGACAAGGCTCCCTGGAAAAGTTACAGGGACAGTTCTTTGGCACAGGGTGAAAGCTGAGAATCTCTGGATTCAGCAACGTGGACAAAGGAGAGAGATCCCAGGGTGTGTAAATCAGACAGGAGGGTTATTTCTGAGGGGATGTAATACAGCCATCCTGACGTTACAGTAATTCTTGGGATAGGCTCACTGAAAGGAGTTCAGGAATTTGAAGTATGGGTGATGAGAAATTATTTTGGAACCAGCATATTCACTTTATTGAGAATAGTGGTAAGGTGCCCATAAATCTTTCTAGGAGCATTTCAGGTACTTTTATGGCTCTTGCATGGGATTTATTGCATATTTTCAGAAAAAAAATATAATTTAAAAGGACATTGCCGAGCAGTTTTTATAGCTTTTATTTATTTTTTAATCTCCATTGTTTGCAGAGCCCTCCTCAGTGCTGGAAAATGCAATTCTGCATCTCCCAGACAAGGAATTTTGCTTTCTCTCTGCAGTGCTGAGCAGGGATGGAGGTCTTGGGCTGGGGTAGGTGGGGTGAGGGTCTCTCCTGCAGAACTCAGGGAGCACTGGACTGGCTGCAGGGGCTCCCCACAGAGGGACAGGCAGGGTTTAGGACTGGCATCCAGTGTGATGGATCTCCCTGTGCTGGATCTCGCTGGAAGGGTAACAGAGAGCTTGAACGTGGTATTTTAAACTCCATTTTTCAGCAGTGTTGAGAAATCCCACGAAGCCCTGGCATATCCCAAAGGCTGCCTTGGAAAACTGAGCAGGTGAGGAATGCTGGGGAGTGATCCCCATATCTGGGCAGGAGAGGATCCTGGGGAGGAGAGGATCTGTTTTATCTGTTTTATCTGTTTTATCTGCTTATCTGATGCCACCAGGAGCACCTCTTATCAGTCATGGAGCCACACAACACCCTGGGCTGGAAGGCACTCACAGAGATGATGGATTCCAATCTAAACCCTGCCCAGACCCCCCAGCAATG
>VRYO01001760.1:4867307-4884596 GCA_009812075.1 Sialia sialis | reverse complement strand
ACCAGCGCTAGTGCCTCCTGTGCTGCTCCCACACCGCAGGGATCCAGGGTCTGACCGGTCCCAGTGTCCCAGCCAGGGAAGGGAGCAGCAGTGCTGGCCCTGCTGCAGCGCTGTGGGCAGGGCAGGAGTGCCTGCAGGGGCTCCATCCTCCTGCCAGGGAGCAGAGGTGCTGGGGCCAGAGGATGGAGTGGGAGGATGGAACAGAAAGCACTGCTCCTTCACAGCCTCTTCCAGCAACCCCTTCCCAGTAGTGCTCCCTGGGGGCTCTGCAAGGAGGAAAAAGTCGAACACATTAATCAGGCAGTCTGTCTCTTTTCCCCTTTCTTCATCATCATCACCACCTCCTCCAGTTCTGTGGGTTTTTCAGTCATTCTCTCTCTCTTAAAATGCTTTTCATTTGAAGGTGGCTGTTGTTCCTTTAAATACTTATGAAAACTCTTAAAACTATGTGGAAACAAGCAGCCGTTTTCTTCTTAGAAAGAAACTTATGCCAGCAAAGCAGAAAAAAAACCCCTTGCTCGAGTGATGCAGAGAAAAGGAAGGAATAAAGGAAGCCAGAAAGCAAGCAGGGACACAAACAAGGCAGTTTGGTTTTCACATGTCCAGAACAATTGCTTTGCCAAAGACTGTGACCATGACCATCAGCATTCTCAAGGCTTGTTCCAGAGAGCCCATGAAATCTAAATGACAAAAATGGGCTCTTCCATCTCCAGCTGTCAATTCCTAGACATGTCAGATGCTCTGAACAGGAAAACACAAGGTGGAAACCACCTCTCCTGTGGCCAGGACACTTCTGCCAACTGCTTCAGGCTTCAGGATGGAGGAGAAGGTGCTGAGCCCAGACATGCAGCCCAGGGGAGCCTTTTGCATCAGCTGGGTGGCAGAAGGCTGAAGCTGCTCCCAGCCTCACCTGCATCCTTTCCCACAATATCTTCCCTGGCTTCAGGAACGATGCAGGAGCTGCACATAGCATTTGGGTCAGTCCAGCAGCTCCTGTGGCAGTCATTGGTGGCCTTGTTGTGCAGGAATTTGTCTAAGCTGCCTTTCCGCAGTGAGGATGCTTTGGCCAGGTTTGCTGTTAGCAAGTCCTTGACAGACATTGCTTGGGATGTGCCTTCTCTCCAGAGGCCCTCAGGGATGTGCATCAGAGAAATAGATTGCACCACAAAGGATCTCAAGTCCAGCCATTCAATTCCTCCCCTGCCAGGGCAGCAGCTCCTCAGAGAGGGCAGGCTGGTGCTTTTGAGCTGCAGGTGTTCCACCCACCTGTGCTGATGTGAAGAAGTGACCCTGACTCTTTTTGCCTTGCCTGTGGTTTTGCTGAGCTTGGTCTTGCTCAAATCTTCCTGACACAAGATCCCAGGAGCTGGTGCTATCAATTTCCCAAATGAGGGAGATCTCCTTGTGAAGTAAAATCACAGCAGCTAAAAAGCTTCCTCTGCAGGTTTATGAGTTTGTTTATTTCTGCTGCCTTTTATCTGGTAACTGATCTATTTTCTTGCATTTTCCACAGTGTCATTGGAAGCTGAAGCTCACAGTGGGCTCAGCAATTAGTGGTAGCACAGAAATATAAGGCAAAAACAAGTATTGCTAATGAGCTGACACATTAAACAATGAGTCACACTTCCATAAGGAGCCCAAATCGAGTTATAACCCTAAATAAACAAGCTGTGAGAAACAGTTTACAAAATATGAATGTGTTACTTATTTAACTGCTGTTGAGAATCTGCGATCTGAACCCTGAGATGTATTTAAATATCTGAAACAAATACTCAGTGAGTGGTTTGTCAGAGGAGGCGGGGGCTGGACGGGATGGAAGGAACCACAGCAGGACGAGGGGACCAGCAACACCCTGCCTTGGGATTGTGTCCTCCCCTCTGCATCCTTCCACACTTCTGTGTGTCCAGGCAGGGGCTGTCACACGCCAGGGAATGGAGGCAGCAAAGGCTGAGAGCCAAGAGAGGCTGTAAATGTGAATGTTCCTCCTCTTACAGGTTTCTCTGGGCAATGCCAGAAATTTGGGAATTCTCAGACGCCTGAAGGAAGTCATCACGGGGTCAGACAGAGCACCAGTGACTTTTCATTTGAGGATTAAAAGTAAAACTGACGGTAAATGATTACAGTAATTTCACAACTATAAGGCGCACCGGACTATAAGGCCACTTTTATTTTGCAGCGAAGATCTGCACACAACAAAGTAACAAATTAGTAACAGAATCGCGCGATCGCGGGTTTACTGGCAGCTGCTCAATTTGCAAACATTTTTCACAGATCGGTGCAGCTGCCTTTAAACGCAGCCCCAGGCGCCCTCCCCGTGCCGCGGGCCCCGGCACTCCCGCCCGCCCCCGGTGCCAGCTGCCACGGCTCTCACAGCTCGCACTTCCAGGTTGGCAAATTTCCAAACTTTGTCCATATATAAGGCATGCCAGAGTATAAGGCACACTTCCGGGTTTCAATCAAAGTTTTAGTCAAAAGGGTGCGCCTTATAGCCATGAAATTACTGAAATCCTAAATTAAATGAGAAACTTCTTTACTTTTTATCAGGGCCTGTTGTGACAGGACAGTGGGGAATGGGTCTAAACTGCAGAGAGGTCAGTTTGGGTTAGAAATGAGGAAGAGTGGGCAGGCCCTGGCACAGGGTGCCCAGAGCAGCTGTGGCTGCCCCTGAATCCCTGGCAGTGTCCAAGGCCAGGCTGGAAGGGGCTTGGAGCAGCCTGGGACAGTGGTGTTCCTGCCCTTGGCAGAGAGGATTTAAGGTTCCTTTCCAGCCCAGACCTTTCAATGGTTCTATGGATCCACTGCAAGGTCACAATAAGCTCAACCCAGAACATTCTCCAAGCTCAACAATCCTAATTCTCTCAACCTCAGCTCTCTCTGTCCCCCAGAATGGAGGCTGTTTGTAAAGGAGATTGGATTTACCCCAAAGAGAGAACAAAGTGTGTGCTGGAGAGTGGTGATGTCCCCCTGCTCTCCCCTCTGGTAGTCAATTGTGAATCTGCAGCCTGCAGGTAAGAGAGAAGGGTGACTGGGGCTGTGATGTGGGGATGCTCCAGCTGTGCACTCTGCTGTTCTGAGACACCCTCAGCACAAAGTGGGGTGTGACCACCCCAGCACAGCTCCATTTCCCCCAAATTGTCACTCCCCAGCCTCGTCCTTCTCTGTTCTCAGTCTGCCAATGCCTCCAGGGCTGTGGGGTTTGTGACAGCCCCACCTCAGCAGGCTCCAGCTGCCCTCCAGGAGCAGCTCAGACCTGTGGTCACAACTCTGATCCTTCCCAGACCCTCCTGCTATTCATCCCACCCTTCATCCCTGTCCTCATGCTTTCCATCCTCTCACACCTCTCCACGCCTGCTCCCCTGGCCACAGTGTGACAATCCTCAAATCACAAGTGGTAAAAGGACTGGCACAAGTTCCTGGGCTGGAAAAATGAAGAGGTTTTAGAAATCTATTAGGAATAACAGAAAGCCCAGCAATGGCAAAGGGTGCTGCTACACAGAGATGGTGAAATTGCTCATAACGAGGCAGGAGAGGCAGATGTGAGCAGGGAGCATTTCTGTTCTGCTCTGTGTGTTTGGGTGGAAGCACTTCCAACACAATGAAGTGCTCTTCAGGCTCTTGGTACCTAAGGAGAATGTCAAACAACATCTACATGGGACAAACATTTTCAAATCACCCTAAAAATAATAGCAATCTCAATAATCAGTCTCATTTCACATGTCGAGTCTGGAAAGAGCTGGCTGAGGGTTTCTGCAGCCCTGCACAGTTAGTGCTAAATGATTTTATGACCAGAGAAATGAGGGGCATCATATTGGGCAGGTCTAGAGCTCAGAGCCCACAAGCACACAAGAGCCCAGATGAGGTTTGTGAGCTGCAGGAGTGATGAGCTGCTGAGACACCAGGAAAGAAGGGAGGGTCACAGTGAGAGGGGAAAAGGGTGAGTCCAGCCCACAGGGCACAGAACACATCCCAGGGCAGTGCTGGCAAACTCAGCTGGCACAGGAGCCTCTCAGGCAGCTCTGGTGGCTTCCTCTCTGCACCACATGCTGTCCAGGTGAGGGGATGGGGCACAAAATCCCTGAGGCTGTGGAATGAGCAGAGGACAGACCCTTGTGCTGGCCAGAGAGGCACCAGGAGCTCAGTGAGGGCTCAGTGTCCCATGGTGGGTGCTGGGTCCCCTCCCCACCTCGCACAGGGCAGGTGCCCTCTGCAGTGCAGGGAGAGCTGAAGGTTCAGGGATGGAGTTGGACCTTGGCTTCCTGCTCCTACAACTGCCCAGGAGATCCCAAAACCCCTCCTGCCCCCGAGCACAGCCCTATTCCAGGGCAGCAAGCAGCCCGGGGCAGGATCAGGGCAGGGAGCAGCTCCCAGCCTTCCAGCTGGTGGGTATTTTTATCTCGCTCCAACCTGCCTGTTTCCCTGCTCTTTCCCCTCAGGGCACTTTCCTCTCCTGGCAGCGCCGTGTCAGGGAGGTGTGAGGGCAGCAGCTCCTGGCCCCACACCATAAACCATCCTCCATCCCTGAGCAAACAGCTCAGAGCTCCCACCACGGGCAGCCTACCCCTGGTAATTACCTCAGCACACACCTTGGGTCTTAAGTACATGGTTAGAAACAGATCAGTGTGAGACATCTCCTTAAGTCTCATCTGGGAATCGCTGCTATCACCGAGCCCTGCTTCCCCAGTCAAAGATGATTTACTCTGATCTGCACTATTGATTTTATGGTGGGAAATGTGGTGGTACCTAGAGAGAGAGTGAGACAGAGATTTGACTTATGTGAGCGTGTGGGGAAGGCTCCAGTCCTCACCATAGCGCCTGCCTTTTCTGCATCTGTACCAGAATTATTTGTAGTGTTTTATGCACCCATCTGCTCCCTGCATGCTCTCTATAAATCTCACTGGCTCTCTCACACACACACATGTTTGCTTTCCATGTAGATTACTTATGATGAGAGTCTAATTAGACCCGGGGAAGCCTGCCTACAGAGCGAGCCTGGGGAGAGCTTAATTAAAGTCAATGGAGAAAATTATAGGGGGAAAAAAAATTAGGGCAGCAAGGAAAAAATATCAAGAAAGAAACCAAGGGGGAAAAAAGAGGCAGGGAAGTAACAGCACCATTGAGCGAGTGTGTGAGGCTGCCAGGGAAAGCCACCCTGAGCACCAGGATCAAGGGCAGGACGGTGCTGTGGCCTGGGGAACTCAGGGGGGGTTTGTGGGTCAGGAGTGAGGCTGGGGACAAGGGGGGTGGGTGCACAGGACTGAGCAGGGATCCTGCCCTCCTCCCCGGGATGGATGCTGAGGGTGCATGAGACCACCCTGCTCTGGATCTTCTCCACGTGTGCCTCAAGCTTTCCTGGTCTCACCCCACCCTGGCTCCATGAGCTGGGCAAGCAGGAGATGTGCAGGGATGCACAAGGTCTGGTTCCTCACTCTGGCTGTCCCCCAGGTCCCAGAGAGGACCCACCTCTTCCTCAGCCAGGAATTTGCTGCCCTTTGCACATGGTATGTGAGTGATGGAGAGCCCAGCTGGGAGGGCAGCAGCGATTTTGGTGTCACCACAGGGCATTGAGGGCACCCACTGTGACCTCTGCAGGGCAGGACACTGCTGTCCCCCAGCAGTGGCACTGTGGAACCCAGTGACACCTGGCTGAGGGAGAGCATCTCTTTCAGATACTTTTGATTTAAAGACCACAAATGATGGAGAATCCGCCACATCTCTTAGCAAATTGCTCCAATAGTTAATTATACTCCCTGCTTAAAAGATGCATCTTATTTCCAATTTAGGTTTTTCTAGCTTCAGCTTCCAGCCAATGAATCTCATTACATTTTTTATCTGCTAGATTAAAAACCCCTCCATTATCAGAAATCTCCTCCCTCCATAAGTATTTATAGACTATGATCAAGTTGCCTCTTTACCTCCCCTTGACAAATAGGCTGAGCCACTCCATCTCTCCCAGTCAGCCAGGCCTTGCACACCTCCACCTTTCCTGCTCTTCCCTGAGCCCTTCCTGGGCCAAAATCCTGGATCAGGGCAGGTGAGGGTGCGGTGTCCTGGGCTGTACATGTGGCAGAGGAGCAGGGAGGTGCTGCTGCACGAGGGGTTGGTGTGGGGAGGATGCACTCTGTGCTGGGGTGGTGCCAGCACAGAGGAGATCACACAAGGAATGCAGAGGGGGACAGGAATGGAGATAAACTGTTAGGAATTATGGAATCATTGGCGTTGGAAAAGACCTCCAGGAACATTAAGTTCAACCTTCAATTGAATCCCACCCTGCCCTCTGAACCATATCATGAAGTCACACAGCTGCTGGGCTTTTGAGCACTTCCAGGGATGGTGACTCCAGCACTGCACTGAGCAGCCCCTTCCAATGCTTGACCACTCCCTCAGTAAATAAATTTTTCCTGATATCCAACCTGAATCTCCTGAGGGGTATCCTCTTGCCCACTTGTTCCCTGGGAGCTGTCCCCTCCTGTCAGGGAGTTGTGCAGAGCCACAAGGGTCCCCTGAGCCTCCTTTTCTCCAGGCTGAGCCCCTTTCCAGCTCCCTCAGCCTCTCCTGGGGCTCCAGCCCCTTCCCAGATTCCCTTCTCTGAACATGCTCCAGCATTTCAATATGTCTTATCATGGGGGGCACAAAACTGACCCCAGAATCTGAGGATGGATGTGCTGGTAAGAAGAAAACCAGGAGAGGAGAGGCATGATGCAGAGAGAACATCAGCTGGGCAGGGGTGAGTGCAGCAGTGTTTTGGGAGCAGGACCTGCAGCAGCACAGTACAAGGTCAGCTGGGGGTGATGCTGCTGCACCAAAATTGCTCAGCAAGGAGAGCTGGGCAAGTTCATCTATGCAGGCAGCAGGGAAGGAGCAGGGAATGGCCCATAGGGACAGGTCTGGGGGCTTTGGCAGCTCTCACAGAGGGCCAGCTCAGGTTCAGGGCCATCTGTGCCCCTCTCAGAAGGCGCAGCCTGGGAAACGGTGGAGGCTTCACCTGAGTGAGGATGGGAACACTTGGAGGAGCTGAGCTGGGAAATCTCTTATATTATGGGTCTGTGCTGCTGCCAGAGGTGTGATGAGCTCCCCCAGGACTGTCCTGTCTGGGACAATTTGGCATCAGCAGTGCAGACATCTCTCCAGCCAGCTGCTTGTCCTGCAGTCGTGCTGACAAGCACAGGCTGAGCTTCCTTCCAAGGCAAAGAGAGGAGGAGGCCCTTGGGTGATGAGGATCCTTCACAGGGCCTGCTCCAGCCCTGGAGTGTGACCAGACCTGGCTGGGAGTGGGGCAGGATGGGCTGGAGCCATGGCAGCATTATGGAGTGCCAGACAGACACGTGCCCCCACGGTGTCACCTTGGCAGTGCCATCACTTCTCCCCCACTTCTGGGCACCTTCTCCTGGATCAGCACTGTGTCCTTGGGTCACTTGGGCCAGCCTTGGCAGGAGCTGCACCCAAACTTCTGCAATCTGATGGGAACATTGCAGCCTGTGTAGGCAGCCCACAGGCTGGGAACTGTCTTCTTCCCACGGCCTGGCAGCCTCCAGTGCCCTGCCCTGAGTGTCACCACCATGCTCTGGTGGGTGACAAATCCCCTAGTCAAGGGCAGTGCTGTAGGGAGCAGTGGATCCCAGGGGTTCTGCTCCTTCCCCTTCTGTGTCTTCCCCCCAGACTGCCAAATCCTCTCCATTTGGGCTGCAAAAGGGCTTTCCTGGAAAGCAGCAATACAAAGATGCTTCGTCTCACAACATCCAGCTGTGGATTCCAGTGCCATCAGCTTAACCCCATCCCTGCCAGCTGACAGCTGGAGCATCTTGGAGCAGAGCTGTGCCCAAAGCCACCTCCTCTTGCATGCTGGAGACCCAGGGACTCAGGGTCTAGGGCAGTGCAGGGTGCAGCAGGCTCTGGGGAGCTGCTGCTGCAGGCCAGGGAAATCAGGATGCTGCTGCGTGCACAGGCAGCACACGGGGGGAGGCTGCCTCCAGCCCTGGAAAGCCTCCTCACACCCACAGCTGCAGACCCTGGCTCGTTCTGCCTGGTGTCAGATGCAATAAGGGAGATGAGCTCCCTCAGCACGGCCAGCACACACTGTGTGGTCTCCCTCTGGCTTTAGGCTCCCAGAATTTCTTCTTCTCTCTGAGAGATGTCAGGTTGAATAAAACTAAATAGATCCTGATGGAGGAAAACTGCAGTTAAGTGGGTTGGCTGACTGCTTGCCTTCTTTTTGTTTTGTTTTTTAACTTGTCACAGTCAGAAAGCCACCAGGGAAATATTCTGGCAGGCCCTCGGTCACGGTCCCTCACTCCTCCAGGCCATGTCCCCTGAGCCTGGTTAGCTCTGCTCCCTGCCAGGATAGGAGGCTGCTCCAGCCCCAGGAGAGGGGTCAGCACCTGACAAGTGTGAAATGAAACTTGTGTCACCTTGTGCCTGGATGATGAGGGAAGGATCACCCGTCCCTGGTGGCTCTGAGCCAGCAGGGTCCTGGCCACTGCCACCCCCGTGTGCTGCTCCCAGGAGAGCAGGGAGCCAAAGACAGTGACCTGGGCGGGGACAGAGCCCATCCTGTGGGGATGCCCTGCTGGAGGCTGGGCAGGACAGAGACAAGCCCTGGGTCCCTGCAGAGTGACCAGGTCTCATGATCTCAGCGTGCACATTGTGATGTTTTTTACTCACACAGCCCCTGGTCCAGACACCACGTGAGCTCTGGTGCTCCTCCAGCTCCCAAGGTACATGGTTTGGAGACTGATTTGGAACAGGATGATCATGGAATCACAGACTCACAGAATGGCTTGAACCTTAAAAATCATCCAGTTCCACCCCCTTCCATGGGCAGGGACACCTCCCAATGTCCCAGGTGCTCCAAGCCCCAGTGTCCAGCCTGGCCTTGGACACTGCCAGGGACCCAGGGGCAGCCACAGCTGCTCTGGATTCCACGATGGATAAAAGAAGCCCAAGAAGGCAGGATGTGCTACATCAATTGTGTTGAAATCTGATTTTTGAGCTTGTCTTCTAATTCTGGGCACGGCCAATTTGCATTCCTCCTTACCTGGAAGCCATCAGGTCCAGAGCACCTGAGAGGGAGCATCAAACAGTCCTGATAAGGAAAAAAACACTGGATGAATGTGAAATAGTGGCTGTTGGGGAGCTGCTCCATCACTGGCTTTCAAGAGCTCCTCAAGAGACTGAAAAGGTAGAACAGCAGACAGAGATATTTGGGGTACATGTCATGACAACATACCAAAGAAAATGTCATGAAGAAAATTCTCTCTGTAAAACATCTCCCAATGTCAACAAAGACCAAGCACAGAAGATCATACAAACACACTGAGAGAAAGGAATTCAAAACTCTGTGCTTCAAAACACGTTGTGGTGGTGACCAAGATGTTAGGTTGAACTTAAAGATCTTTTCCAATCATAGTGACCCTATGAAAAATTACCTCAGGGCACTGGAGCTGCCCCACTCCATGCCCAGATGTGTGTGCACTGCCTGGGGTCAGCTCTGCTGTCCCAGACAAGATCACTGACAGCACAGGTACACCCCTGAACGTGGGACATCTGCATCCAAAATCAGGGACAGAGCACAGAAGCCCCAGGGAATCCCACAAACTCTCAGAGCCCAGACCTGCTGGGCTTCACAAACAAAAGTTGCTTCTTGTGAGAGGAATGTGACAATGGTGGAATGGTGAGGACTGGCACATGGAGCAGAAATGCAGTTTTCTCTTGGAGTTTCCTCATTGGGTTTCTAGAGGTGCTGAGGACAGCAGGGCAGCATCCATGATTTTGGAGGCTGAGCTCAGTAATTCCTTCCTGGAGCATCAGCTCGAGCTCACACACAGCTGATGAACCATCCAGTGGGACAGAAGGATCCCAGTAAAATCCCAACCATCAGCTGGGCCCCTCTGGACCCCATGCCCTGGTGTGTGACAAATCCACACTGCAGGGACATTGCCAGGACCAGCAGAAATAGGCCAGTCATGGACTTTTCTCTGAAATATTTTCTTCTAGTTTATTCCAGGTGTTCTCACGCTCCTTCCAAAACTCAGCAGTTTTCAGACTTGTGGCTTTGTGTCTTTTCTTTCTTTTTTTTTTTCTTTCTTCTTTCCAGTCTTATCTCTTTTTCCTTTTCGGTCAAGGAGGAAATGAAACCCGTGAAAATTTTTAGGTCATTAAAACTGAGATCATTCCAAAACACTACTTTTCTTTTAAAGAACGGGAATTTAATATAATTTTTGCTGCTCTAATGTTGTAATGTTTCATTCATCTCTGACCACAATACACTTCAGACCCCACTGAAGACACCTCTGATACCTGAATGTGTCCAGACCAAATCTGAGAACCTGTGAGTATTTTGGGTCCCACCAGCTGATCCAAACTTGTTCCATGAGTGAGAAAAGGAACAGAGATTCCCCATGCAAACACAAAACAATGGGCAGACACAGCCAGACCTAAGCTGGGAACCATCCACATCCTGCCAAGGTGGTGCTGCATCTTCTGAGCACCCAGCACAGGCTGTCTGAAGTTCTGGCATTTCCCATGGTGTTTGTGGTGGCAGCAGTACCAGGAAATAAAGATAGATCTCTCCTAAGTCCTGCCATCAGACCATGAGGCCAGAAATGTGTCCACGACAGGATGGCAGCTGAATACCCTCCTTTCCTTTACACTGAAGGTTCTCCAGTGTGGCTTAAAATGCCCAAGTTGTGCTCTGCTGTTAGACAGTAGAAAAATTTGGACGGGGTAACTTTGCACTGAAATGTCTTACACCTTCTCATGGGAGGCACATCCTTTTGACTAAAATTTTGATCGGAACCCGGAAGTGCGCCTTATAATCCGGTGCGCCTTATATATGGACAAAGTTCGGAAATTTGCCAACCTGAAAGTGCGAGCCACGAGCCGAGCCGTGCGAGCCGTGGCAGCCGGTGCCGGGTGGGAGTGCCGGGGCCCGCGGCACGGGGAGGGCGCCTGGGACTGCGTTTAAAGGCTGTGCCAATCCGTGAAAAATGTTTGCAAATTGAGCAGCTGCCAGTAAACCCCATGATCGCGCCATTCCATTACTAACTCGTTACTTTGTTGTGCACTGATCCTCGCTGGGGAAAAAAAAGTGCGCCTTCTAGACCAGTGTGCCTTATAGTTGTGAAATTACTGCACTCTTCTAACAGGCTCCCACTGAGTGGGCCCTGCCACTGTTCTTTGGTCATGATTTCTTCACGAGAAACAAATCCTGGTGCTGTGCAGGAGCACAGATGTCTCTGAGCATCTCAGGAATCAGAGCAAGTGCTGGAAATCAAACCCTGAGTGTGCAGGGCTGTGGGCAGCCACCTCTCCTCACTGCAGCAGAGGTTAATCAGTGCTGATTAAACAAGGGCTGGATTTTCCTAGAGGGGCTCTAAAGCTGCACTCCCCCATGCCCTCCACCCTCATGAGGCTGAACCCTCACCAGCTCCTTGGCTCTCTGGGGCTGAGCCCCTGATCCCTCTGAGATGGAGGCTTTGGTCACCTCCAGACATCTCCAAGTGTTTTGTGCTTTGAACATCTTCCCTCCACTGCTGTGACTGAGAGTGGGAGAGGGCAGCTCAGGCCCTGTGCTGGTGAGAGGGAGGGATGCCCTGTAGATGCTGGGGCTGTGCTGGAGCACCAGAGCGAGGTGCTGGTGCTCACAACTGATTTATTGGCAGCGCTGGTAGGTGTTGCATTGGGTTAAGTATTAACAGATCTCATGAGCCTCATTAGCTGTCCTCTTTTCACTCTCCAGCTGAAGAGTTACTGCTCCAAAATCTATAGTGCTTTGGCAGCTGCCTGGCTGATTCCCAGGTTAACCCTCAAGGGGCTCCACGTGATCCCTGTGCCTGTGGCGTGTCACAAACCACAGACACTCCAGTCCTGGGGCTGTCCTGCTGCTGGCCAGCGAGGCAGGAGGCCTTCTGGATCATTGTCGTGCACATCTATGCCCTCCAGGAACCAGAAGCCCTCAAAGCTGAGAGGCAGCATTCCCCAGCCCTTCAGACATGGTGCAAAGGCTGGCTCCTAGTGCAGATCCCCCTGCTCCAGAGGCCCCAGCTGGGAACAGCCCAGGAGGTCTGCAGGAGGGACCTGCGTGGCTGGAGGTGGCACTTTGTCCATTGGTATCTCCATCAGGGTCACCCTCCCAGTCCCCCCAGCAGGGTCCACCAGCCCCAGTGATGAGATGCCATCTGAGCTCCTTAGTCCAGGGCAGATGGCAGCAGGCTCAGGGCGCATGGGCGCTGCAAGTCCCAGAGAGGATCCAAAGTGCACACCGCTGTGCTTGGTCAGCCCACGGCCAGGGCTCTCCAGGACAGCCAGGGCTCTCCTGCCATGAGTAGCCTAGGAGGTGACAGAGCCCATGGCAAACAGCTGGAGATGTCACACCCACCAGCCCAAGGCTGCAGATCTCCAGGGATCCATGCTCAGAACACAGAGCACAGGGCCAGGAGTGACCTTGGGAGTGTCAGCTGTGACCCCTGAGCCAGGGCATGGCTGATGGGATCCCCAGGCCCCCCTCGGGTGGGGATGGGGTGCTGCCAGGGCAGTGTGCTCAGCTGCTCCATCCCCACACCACCAAATATTTGAACCTTTCTCCTGCTGGAGTGTGCCTGGTTTTGGCTCCCTTGAGAGAAGGCTACAGCCATCTCATCTCAGTGTGTCCCTCCCTGGCAGCCCAGAACTCTTCATTCACACCAGACCCTTATGGTCCAACAGAGGCATGAGCAGAGGGACATTTTGTGGAGCTTGCTGGGTTCCTGCTAGCCTCCAGCTTCAGCCTCTCCAACCGAGTGGCCACAGCCCTGGTGATGCAGGAGGAGCTGGCAGGGAGTGCAGGGGATGGCATGACCTGGGTCACCTTCTCCAGGGCAGCTCTTGCTTCAACAAGCCTTGGACAGTTCCTGCAGCTCCCGGTAAGCCCGTGCTGGAAAGCACTTCCTTCAGACCTGTTAATTGTTAAACAACACTGGGCTTTAATTAACAAAGAGTGGAGTAGGTTACGGGGAGAGCTGGAGGTTAACGAGCTGGGCAAGGTCATTATCTGACCTGTTCCTCCCTGCCCTGATGGCGCTGGGAAGGGCTGTGCCACCCCGATGCTTCCCCATCCCTCATAAACCAACCCCTGCAGGCAGGAGCTGTGCCAGGGACCCCCAGTCCCAGCCTGACCCCCTGACCCTGCCCAGGACAGTGCCCAGGACAGGCAGAGGGCACTGAGAGTGGCTGGTGGGGACCTGGCACTGCTCCAGTGCTGGGGAAACAGCCCTGCTGGAGCCTGAGAGTACAGGTAGTGACCAGGGCGAGGTCAGCATGGCCCTGCAGGGCAGGGAACTCCTCAGGGAGCTCCTGCTGCCTCTGAAGGCAGCTGGGGCACACCCCAGGCAGTGAGAGGCTGAGGTGGGCTGGGGAAAGGTGAATTCTCAGGGGACCTGTGTTCAGGAATGTTCTGGCACTGTGCAGAGCTGGCTGGGAGCCACTGCTGGTTCTCACAAGTGGCAGTGCTGCCCTGTGTCTCTCCACCCTGCTGTGATGCTGCAGGTTCCCATGGCCCCACCTCACCCCCTTCTCAGGTCACTCCTGAAGCTCCCTTGAGGCAGGAACCAGTCCCTTTCTCCTCTCAAGGACAGAAACTTGTATTCAGAGAGGTCCGCACCTCATCTGGGAGAAGCGAAATGAGATTTGATGGCTCTTAAGCTGCTCCTGTGGAAGGCCCCGTGCTTCCCAGTGGACTTTGCTGCAGCTCCCAGGACACACAGCACCAGGAGCCGAGCACTTAGTGTCACTCTGTGCTGCAGGCACGGAGCTGAGTGACATCCTGAAGGTCAGAGAGGAGACCAGCCGGACTGAGAGCCAGGAAACGATCCCAGGCTGGCCCCACCATCTGAGCACTGGGGGGAGGCAGCCTTTGGCCAGATGCTGCTCACCAGCCCATCAATAAATTGGCATCAACGCCAAATCTGTCCAGATAGAATTTGTCGATGACAGAAAGATTGGCAGAGTGGTGAATAATGAGGCTGTCACTCGGAGCTGGATCGCTTCCCTCGCTGGGCCCGTTCCAACAAAATAGGTTTTAATAGCTCAGATGCAAAGCAGTGCAGGGCTGGGCTGGAGGATGGGAGGCTCTGGAGGTGGGAAAGGTGGGAGTCACCTCCTGGGGTGGGCAGGGCCTGGAATTGCTGCAGATAGAGCCAGGAGAATAAAGCAGGTATTTATTGGAGGCCTTCAATAGATACACCTTGGGCAGTGCAAAAGCTTCTCAGAGACTACACCCAGGAATGGTGGTGGTCACAAGTTTTTCAGACAGATATAAATTTGGTCTATTTGCATATCAAGGGTTAATTGTCCAATTACAGCTTCAGGTAATGAAGTCACTTTTGTTTATACTTTTTGGGGCCTGAGGCAGAGGGTGTCCTTGGTTCTCAGGCCCAGAAGGATTGTTTTGTGTGACCAACATGTGAAGAGAGCTCACTAACACGCTATGTGGAGTCCAGAGTTATGCACTAAAGCACTGAAGGATCTGAAAAATATAAAAGCTAAAATCTTAAGACATCAACACCTGCCTGGGGAGGTGCTGGGACAAAGGAACCCCTCAAGCTGAGGCACAGCGTGCCAGGCCTCACGCTACTGAGCCTGGGGCTGTCTGGCTGCACCAGCCCTGCATGGGAATCCCAAATCCTTCTCCCTCCCGACTCTGCAGGCAGGAAAAACCTTTCTCTAAACAATTTGGAGCTCCTAATGCTCAGCCCTTTGGTGAGAACAGCATCAAAGGAGGGGTGAAACAACTGGAGAAGGTCTCCAGGAATATCAGGTCAGGTTCAGGACAGGGATGTCAAAGTCCCCTGCCCTGCTGTCCCAAGGGTCCCTCATGCCCCCACCCCACAGCCTGGAGCCAGCCCAGCAGCTTTGCTCAGCATCACCACAGGCATGTGAATAGCAAGGGAAATGGTTTTTCTTTTAGAAACAAAACCCCAGAGCATGTTAGTGAGTCAGGATACTGTTCCTAGTGGCAGGAATCCTTTCTTGGGTCTGGTGGGCCTCTATTCCCATCACCACCTCCTCCCAAGCTCCCAGCAGCCCTGTTCCCAGAGCTCACAGGTTGCTCTTTCCCAAGAAACAGAAAACTCCAAAATCTTTCCTCATAGAATCACACAATCCTAGAATGGTTTTGCATTGGAAGGGACCTTTATAGATCACCCAGTTCCATCTCATTCCACTCCCTGCAAGGGCAGGGACACCTTCCACTGAACCATGTTCTTTCAGGGCCCATCCAGTCTGGCTGTGGACACTTCCAGGGCTGGGACAGCCACAGCTTCTCTGGGAACCCTGTACCAGTGTCCCAACACCCTCTGAGTAAAAAAAATTCTTCCTACATCTAGTGTAAATCCACTCTCTTTTATTTTAAAAACATCACTCATTGTCCTGTCACAACAATGTACAAAAATGTTTGTCCCCATCTTTTTTATGAGCCCCTTCAGGCCCTTCCAGGGGCTCTGAGCTCTCCTGGAGCCTTCTCCTGTCCAGGGGAGCACCCCCAGCTCTCCCAGCCTGGCTCCAGAGCGGCTCCAGCCCTGTAACAGGGCTCCTCTGGACTCTCTCCAGCAGCTCCAGGTGCTGCTGATGTCGGCCCCAGGTCTGGAGCAGCTCTACAGGGTCTCACTTGAACAGGGCAGAGGGGCAGAATCAGCTCCCCTGACCTGTTGGTCAAGTTGAATTTGATGCAACCCAGGACACAATTGACATTTTGTCCAAGACTCCCTCTGCCCATCCCAGAATGTTTCAGCCATCTGAAATCCCAGGAGTGCTGGATACAAACAGAGGCTTTTGGGGAGGATGCACAGACTTGAGGGAAGGGGGAACAAGAAGAAAAGCAAGCGAGGATAAGCTGCTGCTCTGCATTCAAGGTGACAGAGCTACAGAGCTGTGCTGATGCTGAGCTCCTGAGCAGGTGTCACTCATGCTGTCCCCCTCCTGTGAGATGGGGGCCACTCCTGATTCCCAGAAAGAGCCTGGCAGGCTCTGGGCAGTGATTGCTCCTGGCCAGGACCTGGGGGCTCCTTCACTCAGGTCACTGTGTGCCCAGAGCCCTCCTGCAGCACCTGCTGGGGATGGAACCGTTGGAGCAGCCTTGGCAGGGATTTACATCCCTCAGAAAATAATTATGGGAAGAAAAGTGCTGGTATTAATCGGAGCCTCCATTTAAAGATTAACCACAACAAATGTGTTGAATGCAGGAAGTTTATTTAACAATGCTCCCATTGTACACCCCGAGAGCATGTTTGTCTTCATTAGTGCAGTAATTCATTATATGGCCTCTCTAACATTCAAATCAGAAGGAAGAATATTAAAAAAGTAATTATACTTTTCAAAGTAAAGCTTTATGGGTAAATTGTATGCAAATCGCTGTCTAAATCAGGGCGGCATATCTTAAGCAGATCTAAAAGTTGCAAAGGCTTCCACCGCATCATTGATATGTAATCAACACAGATGTATGATTCTGCTCCTTACTTAGGCAAATTTGAATGGCAATCCTCAAGTAGGTAATTGGTATTTATCACAATGGCTGATGGGGAGAAGCTATAATCTTGTTACGGGTGGGACCAGCCTGTCATAAATCAACCTGCTTGGAGGTTACTGCAAGACTCTGTCACATTTGGGTTTCCAGATGCTTTTAATCACCTTTTTTAACCTTCACCTCGTTTGTAATATGGGCAAATAACTTTCAGGTCTTTGAAGGCCTCTTCTGCAGGTGTCAGAGCGTTCAGGGAAATAGCTGAGTGCCCTCACACCATTTGTCCACCCCGTGATGACAAGCCCCTTTTCTCTAATCAAGATAGTTTAATGAGATTTTTTTTTTCCCCTTACTAAAATAGCGCTAGGAATAAAACATGAAATTGATCATTTATGTGCACTAGGGAAATCACGTCATTTGGAAAATAATTTAACAGGATTGGATGGTTCAGATTTACTGCCCAAACTGCAATCACCAGCTCTGGGGACTGGGGAGGGAGATCAGAGGGGCATCTCAGAGCCTGCTGGGGGAGCGTGGAGGGGTGGAGGAGACCCACCACAGCCCTGGGGACAGATGTCCCCTGCCACCTTGTCCCCTTTGCAAATCCATGCTGCTTCCCCAGGCATCAGGGGCTGTGGCAGATGCTGAAATTCCTCCCCCTGCTCCTGGGGATGCAGCAGCTGCCCATGGGGTGTGCCTGGACCCTGGGGTGGGGTCTGGGGTATAGGGGAGTGTGCAGCTCCCTTTCCCCAAATTCACCCCCCTAGGTTCTGGCTGTGACAGGGGTGTCCATGCAGCCC
>VRYO01001760.1:4840126-4858684 GCA_009812075.1 Sialia sialis | reverse complement strand
CCTCAGTCCCCCCAGCAGCCCCATGCCTGAAGCTGCTCCATGAGCTCCCAGCATCAGCCAGGACCAAACTGGACATGAGCATGTAAATCCTGGGGAGCTGGGAGAAGCTGTGGCAGGTGCTCAGAGGACTGCAGCTGGAGAGCCCCGTGTCAGCAGTTTGTCAGCAGTCACTCGCCAAGTGCAGGGCACCAAGGCTCCCCGTGGCCACCTCTCACAAGTGTGTGCCACCGGCAGCGAGCACTGACCCTGCCAGGCCTCTCAGCGCTCCCGGGAGCCAGCAGCAGCACAGGAGCCCGGGAGGGCACAGGGAGGAGCTGCCATGGCCACTGGCACCTCCGAGCTCAGCGCCAGATGCCCAGGAAAAGGCAGCGAGGCCTCAGCGGGGAGCGTCAGCGCCGCGTCTGCTGCTGCCTGCCAAAATTAACATCACTGACAAAAGGCATGATCCTGAAATTGCACCACCAAACAGATGGATTGCTGGAGTATGGGAGGCCTCGTAATGGAAAAGATGAGTAATTCAAGGAGAGAGCGGAGTGCCAGCGATCCAAGAGCTTGGCTGCGGCGGCAGGCTGGGAACCTGGAGTGCTGCCTGTCGCAGGGCTGGATTCCTCTGGCTCCCAGCACAACCTGCACCGTGCTCCAGGCTTCCTGCTGGCCACCAGCACGGGGACACGGTGTGTGCTGGTACACCCCTGCCCTGCCCACACTGCCCCAAGGAGGGCTCAGCCCTGCTGGGGGATTTGAGATGAGCCTGGAGCAGTTGTGCTGCGAGGATCACTCCAGAACCGCCATCCCTGCTGCAGAGAGCCAGGAATGTGCAGTGTCCAGCCAGCTCCTGTCCAGCAGAGCAAAGAGGGGAAGTAGGAGTGCCTTTGTGGAGCTGTGCTTTAAACATGGCAATGAAATGTGTCCCAAAAAGGCTCTCTGAGCCCCCAGCTCTCAGCAAAACCCTCACCCTGAGCCCTGTGAGGGCTCATTCCTTCCCTATGAAGTGACTCACAGGAGGATCTGAGAAAGTCTGACTTTCCTCTGGCACTGAGGAGCAAGATGGATGAGAACAGGGACACACTCCCTCCTCTGACTGCTGCTGCCCTTGCTGGCCAGGAGCATCCTTGTGCAGCCTGTGGGGCTGTGCCAGGGGCTGCCCAGTGCTCGTGGATCTCACAGATCCAGCACAGCTCCTGATTCTACAGTCAGAGCAGAAAAATAGGCACAGCCCCTCTAAAACAGCCAGGATCTCACCTCACTGCCACCCCCCAGCTCTCCCTGCCCTGTCATTAGACCTGCGATTATTAATTATTCTTTTTCTTTTTTAAGTGCAAATGTACTGAAATCATCCACTTGTCAGTGCTATGACTGCGGTGATGCAAATGTGACACAGCAGGCTTGTACTGGGCACTGAAATTTAAATTAATGGGGAAAAAATGAGCTTGCTGGGTTTTTGGCAGAAGATCTGAGCTGTTCATGTTGTCCAGTGCCCTGAGGCTGTGCTGGGTCCCACGGGGACACCAGGACCAGGCACGGCACCTCCAGCATGGCTGGACACAGAGTCACCCTGCAGCAAACACTGCTCAGCTCCCCAAAAGTCCTGTCTGTCACACTGGGGGAAAGTTTTGGCAGTTCAACATTTCAGCTTCTGGAAAAAAGAGGCAGGAAAAGGAGGGAGGGAGCATAAATCAGCCGCAGCTTAAGGCCCCTAATCTGGGCATGATGCCCTGCAGTCCGCGAGGGGTGATACGCCCACGGGCACGGATCTGCTGTGGGATTAGATGGGCTTTGCTGTGCCCTGCTCCTCTCTGCACCCCAGACATGGGGCTGTGGGGCAGCACCAGGGCTGCAGGCAGAGCTGCTACTGCCCCAGGCTGCAGGTCCTGTCTGCTGCATCCTCCCATGGGCCAGCAGATGCTGAGTTAGAGACAAAGCCCTGCATGGGGCAGCAGCTGTGGGGGGCTGAGCAGGGAAATGTGGGTGCTGCAGCCCCCCCCTGCACTGGACAGAGCACCCCAGGGTGGGGCAGGGGTGGGTGCTGCAAATGCAGGGTGGTTGGCATCGGCCGGGCTGGCTGTGTGTGCATCCAGCGCCTTTTCACGGGTAATGCGTCATTTAATGTGACTCACTCAAGGGTTTGGGTTGGTTTCTCTGTCTGTGAGGCTGAAAGGGGACCTGGCACTGCTGGGGTCCCCTAAACCCACCCCCACAAGTGTGGAGCAGGAGCCCCATGGACAGGAGCAGCGTGGATGAGAGAGCAGAGGTGTGAGCATGAGTGGATCCCCACAGGGAGGGCACAGAAAGGACTCAGGGACAGCACCAAAACATGGCACTGTGCCTGTCCCCAGGGACTGCAGGGGGACAGGGCTAACAGGGCTCTCCCACCCCCTCTGGGAGGGAAAGGTAAGAGTGTGTGAGTCCCAGAGAGCAAAACCAAGCCCTATATGTTTAAACTGGCAAGTTCCATGTTTGTCATCGAGCTGTAAAATGATACCCGAACAGATGAGGACAGGAACTTCTTGGAAGGCTCAAGCACAGACAGCAGGAGTGGGGGAATAGCATTTTGCTTTATTTCTTTACATGCAATCCAAGGGGGGGGTTTTTTGTGGTTTTTTTTTTTTTTTTTTCTCCTTGCAGTGTTATATTTTTCTCTCCAAAAATGGTTATGAGTCTGCCAGCTCTCAGAGGCAGCACTGAGGGCTTGCGCCTTGTCTGACACACCGGGGCCGAGGGCTGGGATGCAGCAAAAGGCACAAACAATAAACCCTGGCCTGGGGAGTTCATGGAAAAGCAGAATATGGTGAAAACACTGTGAGTGTGTGTGCAGGCATCGTCAGAGCCCACATCCCACATGGACCTGGCCATTTCCAGCTGATTTACCACACAGAGGTGCAGAGGACAGCAGAGCCATGCAGGTGATGCTGAGCTGCAGGAGAACATGTGCTGAAAGCAGCAGCTCCTGTTTGTCTCCAGCATCCAGTACCTGTTCCAGTGGGTGGATAATTTCAGGTGAATGAGAAAATGCTGCTTTTTCTTTGGGTTCCAGCCGTGTGCTGGGTGGGATGATGCTCACAGCAGTGAATTCTCTCAGGTGCTGCGTGGCAGGGGCACAGCACCTCCCTTGGCACACGTTTCCTGGGTTATTTGTCACTCAGAGGTGCTGCCTCGTATGTCTGGATGTGGATCCTGTGCGGGGTTGCGGGCTGTGCACAAAGCAAATGAGAAAAAGGAGTTTCTCTCTGCCATGCTGTGACTGTCAGGAGACTGAGCAGGGAGTGACAGCCTGCACGTGAGCTACTGATGGTTTTAAGGATGCTCTTTTTTACCTGAAATTAGGGGAGAATCCTGTACAAAATCCTTACCAAAGCCGTAAAGGTTTATTCACCAGTCATTCTCTAATGCCAGCCAGACTCTGAGCTGCATTTCAGCTCCCAGTTTGTCTTGAGGCATCACAAATGTCTAAACACCAGTTGGGGTGTCCCCAGGGGAGTGTCAGAGATGAACTTGGGCTCAGGGCACTGACCCAACGTGGTCCCTCACACTTTTCCTCAGTCCCCTCTAAAAGGCAGCCCTTAGGGGCTCAGGAGAGGGCAGGAACCACATTCAGTGCTCAGCACATCAGCAGGGATCTGTGAGACTCTGTCCTGGTGTTTTGTGGCCATCACTGTGCCCCAGTGCAACACAGATTGTCCCAGGGGCCACAGCCTGCCCAGCTCAGTGGTGGAAGAGCACTGAGGAAGGCCAGCACAGGTTTGTCACCCCTGGGGGATCTCCTGAGGGCACACCTCATTTTGTGTGGTGTTTGGGAAGGAAAGGGCTGGGAAATCTGAGCTGCTGGAGTCAGGAGGGCTGCAAGAACACATGGAGGGAAAGAAAACATCAGTACCAGGGGAGCAGCAGAGCTCCAAGAGGAGCCCAGGGAGTGACTCAGGCTCATCCAGAATCTTCCTTCACACACTGAGATCCAAGCACCTACAAACACAGGCACAAAGGGAGCCCATGAGGGAAAGCTCAGAGCATCCAGGGTCCCAGCACTGCCACAGGGGTGACACTGAGGGGACATCATGGGGACCGTGAAGAGTTCATGGTCCATTGGTGTGTGACAGATTGGTGGGAACCTGAGATGGCCAAATTCTGGAGGCTTTGGGGGTCATGGTGTGAGGTGCTGTCACCTGAAGGCCACACCAACCCTTTGACACCAATCCTATGTGACAGCACAGACATGTGGGTCCCACTGGCTGCCCCAGGTCTCACAGGGAGCTGTCTCAGGAGGGACATCCCAGTGTTGGTGCTCCAGGTCAGCCTGGGCTGTGGGGAAAGCCCTCAGCCCCCACCCTGCTGGTCCAGGTCCCCACAAAGCCACATGTGGGTCCAGGGAAGGGGGTGTGGACAGCCAAGGTGGCTTCCAGGATGCTTCCAGGGGCTCTTTGTACCATCCAAAAGCAGGCTGGGAATGAGGGGATGGGCACAGCAAGCCTCCATCCCTGGAGGTAATTCTCCACCCTCCCTGCTCCATCCCATCCTGCCTGCTCCATCCCATTTTCTCTGCTCCATCCTACCCTGCCTGTTCCATCTCACCCTGCCTGATCCATCTCACCTTCCCTGCTCCATCCCACTCTCTCTGCTCCATCCTACTCTTCCTGCTCCATCCCACCCCGCCCATTCCATCCCACCTTCCCTTCTCCCTCTCACCCTCCCTGCTCCATCCCACCCTCCCTGCACGGCCCAGGGCGGTGCCCAGGTGCTGGGAAAAGTGGAGCACCAGAAGTAGGGCAGTGTGCTGGCCATGGGGCAGGGACAGCCAGGGGCTGGGTGCTCAGAAACCCTGACACAGCTGGGCTTGAGGCCAGGGCACGGTGTCCTGCTGTCACCCTGCTCAGCCCAAGGCACACCAGGGATCAGCAGGGCAGGAGCTCTCTGGTGTGCTGGTCATCTTCAGGTCCAGGGGAATTATTCCAGCCCCAGGGTTTGAGAAGCCTCCAGGGAACTGAGCACAATTAAAAATGTGTCACTGAGAGCCACAGATTACCACAAACAGCTGGGCAGGGTGACAAAAACCCAGCTCAGTGACCCCACAGCAGTGCCTGTCCCTGCCCAGTGCAGTGGGGTCACCGGTGGGGACCAGGGTCCCACCTGGGTGTCTGTGCATGTGTGTCCCCTCTCCCATGTCAAGCTGAGGGACATCTAAGGATATCACTGAGCTTCAGCACGGAGCTCTGTGGGCTAACCGAAAACAGATGTATAAAAATAAACAGAAATACTAGAGATGTGATTACCAAGGAAACGCATTTACATACAGGAAAACGTCCAAAATGACTGTCATTTACTTCCTTTATTTATTTGAATTTATAAGAATGCTCCCACCCAAGGATCTGGGCTCAGTCCTTCCCAAATTTCAGCAAATGGAGCCTGCTGGACCCTTGCCCCATCACCCTCTGCTCAGTACCACAGTGCCCCTCCCATGAAGGAAAGCTGCCCCTCACTGATGTGCCATGCTGGAAACTGATTCCCTTCATTTCCCATCTCTGAGCACAGAAATTCTGGCTTTCCTGGGACCCCCAGGGAAGGATTTTCTGGGCTCACCATGGGGCAGCTCCCTCTGCCAGATCTGGACTTGGGCACTGAGAGCTGAGGGGATGGAGCAAAGGGATGACATTGGGGCAGGGATATGGGGATTTCTCCATCCAGCTGCCAACAGAGAACAAGGGGGGGAGGCAAATCAAAAGAGAAGCATTTTAACTTGCAAGAAATGGAAATGAGAGGAGTGAATTTGGGTCACGCCAAGGCATTTGTTCTACAGGAAATGAAATGTTTTACAAGCCTTTCCTTTTCTCCATTTATTTTCCCATTTCCCCCATCTTCTGGGGAATTCACAAACATTTCAAAAAAATAAGATTTATTTATAAAATGTACAAAGAAAATATTTGAGCTGTCCTTTTCCCCAGCCCTGACACCCAGCTTCACTCCAATCCAAATGGCATTGGGAGCTCATTTACCAGCCACCAGCAACAGAACAACTGCACTCTGCCTGGAATTCTCTCAGGTTATAATCTTGCCTCCAGATCTTTCCCAATAGCCGCAAGAGGCCGGGCACTGAGCAGTTGATGTGAGGGTCTGGCATCAGGACAAGATGCTGTGCAGGGACCAGGCAGCTCCCCCAGGGCCTTGTGGGGATGCTGTGGAGCAGCAAGGTGGGCAAACCCAAATCCTCGTGTTCTGGGAGTAGCTGCAAAGAAGACTGTCTTGGAGAGAAGATTTGTGTGGGTTTGGGGGTGTCTTAGTTTGGAGGACAGGTGTCTGCTAAGAAAGGCAGGAGTCTCTCTTTGAAATTGAGAATGGAAACCCCCTCCCTCCAAATTATTATAATTTTGAAATCAAGAGGCTCTCAGGCAAAGATATGGGAAAAGGAATAACAGTTCTTGACTAGGGAAATTAAAATAGAAATACAGTACTATAAAGAAACAAACCCCAAACCCTGGCAGAGTCAGAATCCAAGCTGACAGCCGTCAGTCAGTCAGGGTGGTGGCAGCAGTGCCATTCAATGGTGGCTGCATCCTCCTGCAGTGACAGATGTGCTTCAGTTGGAGCAGTGCTCCTGGACGAGGGGCAGTTTCCCTCTGGAGTCCAGTGGAGAAAGGGCTCCCTTGGTGTCCCAACACCTCTGGTTTTATCTTGGTAAGAAATGTTGGGCTCTTCCCCCTGGCTGGAGCATCTCCCCATGGGATGCAGTAATTTTATCAGTGCCACAGTGGGACTCCATGGCCATGAGCAGAAGAGAACTCCCTGCAGGAAGGATGGGTTGTGAAAAGATAAAGAACACTGCCCCAGCTGGTTTCAATGGATGGCCCATTAGCAGAATATCTCCCATGAAGATCAGGATCACTGCCCCACCCTCACCAGATGGTGATGGAATAGACACCCCTGATCATATCCTGTATTGTAACCCAAGACAGGGAGGAATGTATTTGCTCGTGGTGCAGCTTTGCCTTACAGAATCAAGGGCTGCTTTGGGCTGGAGGGGCCCCAAAGCTCATCCAGCTCTCAGCCTAGAGCTGCTCCAGCCCTCAGAGCATTTTCACGTGGATGTGGGGACATGCTCAGTGCCACCAGCTCTGAAGCTGCCCTGCTTTCAGGGTGGCAGGAGGGTGCAGCTCTGGCAGGACAAGGAGCCCATGTCCTGCAGAGCATCCTCAGCCCCCACCAGAGCGAAGGACACAGGGGCTGCCATTGCTGGAGGGGACATTTGGCACTGGGGACTTTTGTTCCTGAGCTCTCCCGTGGGAGTGTGGAGATCCCAGCGCACTGGGGGATTGGGCTGTGTCCCAGCCCTCTCTGTGTCACCCACAGGGGCACAGAGCAGCTGCAGGGAGGATGACACAGTTTGCTGCTCGGCTCTGGCGCTGCCTCTGCCGGGTAATTGGAGCTGACAGGGTGTGTGCACAGTTACTGGGGAGCTGCCCACACACCGAAGGTGTGGTGGAAGTCGGGAGCTGAACCAAAACCTTCTTCCTGACCTAGATGCAGAGGTGCTGCCCAGGAGCAGCAGGAGAAGAGGAGAAAATTAAATGATGAAACACTTCTGCAGGCACAGCACAAAGCTGGCCATCCCTGGCTGCTCTGGGGAGGGACTGAAGTAACCCCAGGTCAGGCTGGAAAGGAAGACAAGGCTGGAGCCTGGAGAGAGCATCTCCAGCTCCCCAGCACCATCAGGGGAGGGTGGATCCTCACGTGGAAGATGGGCAGGTAACACTGCTGGCTGCTGCTGGCTGTGCCCACATGTTCAGCTGATCAGGTTAAGTGGCTCATTTGCCTGGGAGCAGGGAGCCAAGCACTAATGGCTTTGGACATGCTGCTCTGCTCTCCAGCCCTTCTGGGGGCTGCTGCTGAGCTGGCCCAGCCCAGGGCACAGCTCCTGGGAAATGGGCCAGGACTGGTGCCAAAAAACGTGCCAGCTTCTGCAGCCACGGCCTCAGCAGAGTGCTGCAGTCCTGGATGGGCAGCAGGGCTTGTTGCACAGCCTGAGGGAGCAGGGGTGTTCCTGAGAGAACCACAGAATCATGGCATCATTCAGGCTGGAAAAACCTCTAAGATTGTGGAGTCTAACTAAGCACCCAGCACCACTGTATTCACCACTAACCCATGTCCCCAAGTGCCACATCCACGTGGCTTTTGAATATTTCCAGGGATAATGACTCCATTGCTTGCCTGGGCAGCCTGTTCCAACACCTAACCACCTTTTCAGTGAAGAAATTTTTCCTAGTATCTAATCTAAATCTGCCCTGGTGCAACTTTAGGTCATTTCCTCTCATCCTTTCCAGTTCACAACATTGGCAAGCAACTGGAAAACAGAGATGAGGGCCAGGTCAGCTCTTTCCTTCATCCCTTCATCTCCTAGAGCTCACATCTAACACATGTAGAGAGTCTGGGGACTACAGCGCAGCAGAGAGGCCAGGAGGAGGAAAGCAAAGCCCAAGTGTCTGTCACAACTTAACCTGGACCTGCAAGTACCTCTCACCAGCCAAGCACTGAGCAGGCAGTGGCCACTTCCAGTCTTGGCATTTTATGTGCAGCAGGACTAAACATTCCTGGTGCCACCCAGCAGCCTGAGTGTGTGTCACCCACAGAAAGCAGAGATCTCCAGCATCTGGGTTTGCCTTTCATCAGCCCATCCTGCTTGTGTCCCACCTTTCCTGCCCTCCCAGCCTTGCCCTTTCCTGCCAGCTCTGCCTGGCTGGGGCCTGTCCGTGGTGGGGAGCTGAGCCCTTCCCTGCAGCCCTCTCCTCCTGCAGGGATGTGACTCCAGCAGCTCTCACCATGAGTCTGTACCCACCCTCTGAGCTCCCCTGGCCAGCCACCTCCATTATCTGCTCTGCCTTGGCTCTCCAAGCCTGCAGCCAACACCCAGACCTTGGGTAGAGACCAATTCATGTCCAGCCCAGCCCATTGCACAGAAACCAAACCAGGTCACAGCCACTCAGGCCAGGTTATCATCAGCACCAAATTCTCTTCTCCAGCTCTTCAGCAAGACAAACTCTGCACTCACCTCCCCAGTCTCTGTCTGCTAGAACAATCTGACTGTGATCAAGAATATCTGCAACACTTGTTCTCCCATCTATGCTCTGGAAGATAAGTTCCCCCATATCCACAGTTCCCAGGATTACTCATTCCTCCTGGATGAGGCCTTCTAATTCTTCCATTTACTTGCTCATGTTCCTGGCATCAGTACAGAAATACTTGAACTGTTTCTGCCTGCTCTTATCTGCACTCTCAGCCGAGAAGGTGCCGTCCCCTTGCTGGCTGCAAGGGCTGCCTGACGTTGCTTCTTGGCAAGGTGGGAGCTCTCCCATTCCTCGCTGCTCTCTGCTCTTCCTTTCTTGGTCGCCCTGCTCCTGCTGACACGGTCACCCTCCCATGGATGTGGATTCCAGGCAGGGTGCAACCAAGGCCAAGAAAGGAAACGCTGGGAGACAGCCCTGAGACCCATCCACAGGGAACATCGCTGCTTATCCGCCTTCCTCCTGATAACCTCCTTTTAATGTTATCCACTGCAGACTCACCCTTCACAAGTTCTTTATCCACTTTAATTCTGTGATCCCATCTTCTCTGGGTTAGCTAATAATTTCCCATGGGTGCTTTATCCGATAGTTTCTTCAATCCAGACAGACACAACGCCAGGCACAAAACCCAGGGATTGCTCAGTCCCTGACGAGCTGCTGTGGGAGAACCCATGCTGCATTTTATTTTTCTATACATCTCACTGGCTTCAGTTTTTGTCCAGTATAATATAAGCTAAAAAAACTTGTGTATGACTCAGATTATTTACCCTGCATTTATAGGGTGGTGGTGCTGTGCCTTGCACTGACTTCTTGCTCCAGTTCAGCTCCTTCACAAGAGCTGCCTCCAAGTTTATGGTGGTCCTACTTCTGTAAGTCCAGAGGAGGCAGCTACACTGATGCCAGGGTTGGAGCCCCTCTGGAGCCAGGCTGGGAGAGCTGGGGGTGCTCCCTGGAGAGGAGAAGGCTCCAGGCAGAGCTCAGAGCCCCTGGCAGGGCCTGAAGGGATCCAGGAGAGCTGCACAGGGACTGGGGACAAGGCCTGCAGGGACAGGACACAGGGAATGGCTTCCACTGCCACAGGGCAGGGCTGGATGGCATCTTGGCAAGGAATTGTTCCCTGGCAGGGTGGGCAGGGCTGGCATGGAATTGCCAGAGCAGCTGTGGCTGCCCCTGGATCCCTGGCAGTGTCCAAGGCCAGGCTGGACATTGGGAGCACCTGGGACAGTGGCAGGTGTCCCTACCATGACAGGGAGGGGAACAAGGTCCCCTTTAACCAAAACCTTTCCAGCATTCTGTGATTCATGAACCAATTCTTCCAGGACTCTGAGCTGGCTCCTGACAATCTCAGTGCATTGAACTCTTGGAGCTTTCCGCTCACCCAGCCAGGGCCACTTTCATTCCCCCGCTGTCCCTACCCTATTCCCTAAGTGGCAGCACCAAGGGCTTGGGCAGTGCCCTCCATCCTCCCATACCCATCCCAGACCCCTCTTGCCACAAAGACACTCGCCAGTTGTGCCTCCTTCAGCCTCAGTTCCCAAAGTTCACAGGGGAAACCACACATTTAAGAACAGCCCTTTGTATCCTCATCCTGTCCAGTGACTTCCCACACTCAGATCATCTTCCCACCTCCACAGTGCTCACTCCTTGCCCTTCACCACAAGCAGAATTCCTCTGAGGGCCAGCCAAGCCTCTTTCTCATATCCCCCAGACACCCTTGGTGTGACAGGAGCCTGCCCAGCGCTTGTCTCTGTCCCCCTTTGTCCTCTCAGCCTGCTCTGCCTGTCCCCTTTTACCTCCACCTCTGTTTCTGCTCCCTGAGCTTTGGGACAACAAAACACAGTTTCTGCTCCACTTCTGTCCTTCTACCTTCCTCCTCCTTGGCCCCTGGGTTTCTATGGAGATTTCTGGGGGTGTCAGTTCATGTTCAGATCTTTTTACAGAGCAGTTCTTTGGCTTCTTTGTGGCTCCTCCTTTCTGTTTTCCAATACAGTTCTGTATTTCCCATTTCACTCCACCACACTGTCCATCTGCTTCTCTACTTTGGAGTCTCTTCTCGTGCTCTCTGGCCCAGCCTCACTTCACCTGCAGCACTGGGAGGATGAGCTGGGACAGCTCTGGGATCAGAACAAGGAAGGTTTTCCTAGCTCCTCTCAGCCTCATCTTTGTTTTTCCTTTTTCCCTTTCCTGTGTGGCTGTGAGTGAGAGGAGATCCAGCCCATGTGACAACGTGGCAGAGGCTGCACCACTCTGACCCTTTGCCATGAGCATCCCACTTACAGAAGAAAGGAACTGCAGGACATGTTCAGCCACACAACAGATGCTGGAGTATGAGATATCCACTCTATTAAAAAGCTCAGAGATAAAATCCTCCCCTAGCAGCATTGTTATTTCCAGGAACACCTTAAAGATGCTTTGATTTTCCTTTTCTTATGTCCTTGTTATACAGCAGCAGCAAGAGCAGCTTTGCTCACAAGCACCTTTAGCTACTTAACACAGCAGTGAGAAGGAATGAAACCTGAGTTTGTGCCTGTTCTTCAGGCCCAGTCCACTCAGCTATTCAGGGATACACCAAAATCCCAGGGATATTCCAGCCCTGTAACCAAAAGGCTTTGGGGTGACCCAGTTGTGACCTTCTAGCACCTGATGAGGTTGGTAAGAAAAATGGGAGGAGAGTTTTTGTGAGGGCTTGTCCTAACAGGACAGTGAGGAATGGGCTCCCACTGCCCCAGGGCAGGGCTGGATGGCATCTTGGCAAGGAATTGTTCCCTGGCAGGGTGGGCAGGGCTGGCATGGAATTGCCAGAGCAGCTGTGGCTGCCCCTGGATCCCTGGCAGTGTCCAAGGCCAGGCTGGACATTGGGAGCACCTGGGACAGTGGCAGGTGTCCCTGGGGTGGCACTGGGTGGTATTGAAGGTCTCCTCCAACACAAACCATTCTGGGATTCTCTGATGCTATCTCCACAGAAGCCACCATCCTGAGGTGGTTTTGTCAGTCAGGGCATTCACACTCACCTGTGGGTTTCATCTGATTTCATTTGTCTCTGGAGCAAAACTGAAGTGCAGGCTCCAAGCTCATTACAGAGCTCAGCAGAGCTGCCCTCCTGAGCCACCCAGTCACACAAGAGAGTCATTTATTCTGGGAGATAACCACGAGGAGCCCCATCCACAAGCCAGATTCCATCAGATGCAAGATTTGTTCACCTATAGACAGAGCAATATCTCAAACTCAGCATCAGCAAGGCCCAGACATCAATCCCAAAAAGTGCAGCCCCAATGTTTCAGTGTGTCCCAGCAGTCACTCATGTTGCCATTTTCCTGCCTCTTGCCTCCTGGCCCCTGGGCTGCTTCGTAAAGAAGTTCCACAGTGAAACCAGCCAAAGTTGAGAATTTCCAGGAGACGTGAAAATAGCAGAATGCAAATTTTGTGGAGGCTTGAAATTTCAAGTGATTTACCGGTGTCAAACCCGTAAAATCAATTTGGCAGGTGTTCATCGGTTAAAATTAGTTTTAAGTGAAAGCTGGAGGCATTACTGTGGGAGTCTTTGAGCATTGTTGTGGATGCACAAGGCACAGGCAGGACTGCACACCACGCTGTGTTGTGGGGTGTAATCCTGCTGGAGCACCCTGTAATGCTGTTTGTGAGCTCAGGGAGCTCTGGGGGCTCAGGCCATGGGGCTGCCACCACAAAACAGCACTTGCAGAGGTTTTCTGGTTTTTCCTGGGGCTCTGGGGTGGTTGGTGTGTGGGGGTCAGAGGCAGGTCCCACCCCAGTGCAGTGGGAGTGATGGGATTCCAGGATAAGCCCAGAACAGCTGAATTCCAGGGACAGCGAGGGGAGCTCACACCTGGTGAGCTCATGGAATCATGGAACCACAGAATTCTTCAGGTTGGAAAAGACATTTAAGATCCTCATGTCCAACCAACCATTCAAGCACCAGCACATCACAAGCAGGGGCTCCCACAGAGGAAGCCAGCAGAGCCCAGGGCAGAGCCCCCCGTGCATTCCACCCGCCAGGCTGCCCCACCAGTGCCATGAGAGGATGCCAGGCTTCCCTACCTGTGCCATGGGGGGATGCCAGGCTCCCCCCAGACCCCCCCTGCACCCCCCTGCCCTGTAGGACCATGATCTGTGCAGGATCTTGCTGTGACACCAGTGCCAGGAGATCCCTCTGTCATTCCCTCCTGTCCCCACCCCTCACACCAAGCTGGAAGTCCAGGAGGTGACATGATCCCCAAAGTCAGGGATTTTGGGAGTGATGCTGGGGGTCAGGGTGGCCTGCCCTCTGCCATGGGGGTTGAGGTGAGAACCCTGGGGTGCAGAGGAAGAGCCCTCAGAAGCAGGTGTTGAGTCCTTCAGAACACTGGGGAAGCAAAATGTTTTGAACTCCACTGTCCCCATCAAATCCTCCAGCTATGTTCATGCCTGACCTCCTCCCTGTCCTCTCAGAAAATCCTTCCCACCCCTCCTGCTGCTGCTGTGGGATGCCCTGGCTGGGGCTCTGTCCCCAGGCTGTCACCATGTCCCCAGATATCTCACACCTGGGACTCCTTTTGGGGGTTTCACTCTGGGGCTCCTCTCCAGCCTGAGAGATCATCCAGGTCCTCAGACAGGACCCATTCCCAAAAGCTTTTGGGGGATCAGAAGCTGTTCCAGGACCCCAGTCCAAGGGAGAGGGGTCTGTGGAGAAAACGTGTCCAGGTCCAGGGCTCTGGGCTGGCTCCTCAACAAGCAGCAGCAGGGCTGGAGCTGCACCACTCCTGTCCTCACTCCGGGGTCAGCAATGAGTCCAGAGGGCAGGGCAGGGAGCCCTTCATCTTCCCTTTGGAAATTAAACAAGAAGCAGAAAGGGTTTGGTTTTCATTAATATTTTTCTTCAAAAGTTTTCTGGCTTCCCTTCTCCATCTTCTGCCAATATTTCTTCAAGGGGGCGGGCAGCGAGGAGCAGGGAACGTCTGGCAGCTTTTTGTTTTCAATTTGCACAAACCCATTCTGTGTGTGTGTTTTTTCTCTTTCTGGAAATTCTCTGCAGACAGGCACTTCCTGCAGAAATCATAATTTGCAAGGGAAAAGTATCTAACAAACATGTTTTTTTCCCTTTCAGTTTGCCCGGGGTTTGCAAAGCCTTGGGCTGGGCTTTGTGCTGCTGAACCTGTCAGGCAGCAGCCACCAGTAACCCCAGTAACAGCCCAGTTTGTCCCGTTGCCTCTGCCAGCCCAGCACAGCATCACCCTGGGCTGCCCCATCGCTCCCTGGATTGTCAAAGACCTGGGAGGCAGCTCCAGGTGCTGGGGTGGACACGAGTTTGGGGTTCTGCCAAGAGGGGGATCATGCTGGTTGAGCTCCACCAGTGTGTCCTGCCCTGGTGGAGCAGTGATGTCCTGCCCTGGCAGAAGGCCGCTCCAGATGTTTTAGCAGCTGTTCACATCTGGTTTTCTGAGCTTTGGAGGATGGGCACAGCTGGGCAGGGCACATGGGAGGAGAGGGGGCACCTGGATCTCTCAGACCCTGTGTGGGGTTTGGTCTCTGCCTAGCTGATCCTGAGCACCACCTCACACACTGTCCCAGCCCGACCTGAGCTTCCCTAGACAAGGTTCCCTGCTCCTGGAGTCTGGGCAGGCACGGGGATAGCCAGGAGGGTGAGGTTAAATAATTCATTCCACATAAATCTTTCCTAGAAACAATTTTTTTTCTTCCCAGGGAGACACATTACCACCTCACACACACAAACCTGACCAGGAATTATAAGAGCGCGTTTCTGCCGCCGCGAACGGGGCAGGGAGAAAGGAGAGGAGGGAAGGAATAAAATATAGATTCTTGAACTCAGACCTGGGAAGCGGCAAAGCATCAATCTTGTTAAAGGACTGGTGTGGACTCTCCAGCCAGCCCACTTCATCCTGACTCCTGACAGGCCCCGATGATTTGTGCCTGCTCAGCAGAGGAGAAGTCCCATAACTCAGGGCCCGAGACGGCGTGGGATGGAAGCGGGGATGAGTCACCAAACCCCGCATCCTGCCCTGGCACCGCCGCTGCTGCCGTGCCCACCGCCCCCTCGCACCGGGACCTCGTCCCCACCCCACAGCCTGCCGCAAAACCCCTGCAGCGTGCCACATCTGCTCCAAAACCTGCGGGGCTCCTGGTGTTTCTGGATTGCGCAATCTGAATTATAGGAGGGGGGGGTGAAATTCCTGGATTGTCCCAATTTGCTGTGCTGCCTGCCTGGAGAACAGGCAGAAGGATCTGCTCTTTCCCCCGCAAGGCTCGCTGGAGCACAGGAATCCTGCCACTGCTGCTGGCGGCAGGTCGAGCCCGCGGGGCTGTGCGGGATGTGCTGAGCATGGAGATCATCTCCGAGATGGACGGAACCTCTGCTCCGAGCCCTGCCCGCAGGCGTCGCAACTGAATGCTTGATTAGTGCAGAATCCCAAGCAAGGAGAGGAAATTCTCCCTGGAGCCTTGCCAGGCCAAGCCCGCATCCAAAAATACATCCTGCTCGGAGCCCAAAGGTTTTTGGAAAGGAGAACGCAGCTGCTTGGGCAGGCAAAAAATAACAGCAGCCCTGAGAGCCCCCCGTCCTAGTGAGCAGGGCTGGAGTCACTTTCAAATCACAGCACTTATTCCAAAAGAGAGATGGGGAGAGGAGAAAGGAAAAGACGCACATGCACCACCACGGATCTGGCAGGCAAACACAGCTCCGGGGCTTCTGTTTGCCCATCACAGGAAGATTTACTAGGGGGAAAAAAAATATAGGCTGATTAATTATGCAGCCGGTTTGGTCCATTATATCATAAAACCCAGCTGTGTAGGACAACCTTGGAGATGCTCCTCTCCAGCATTATCTCAGCCTGGAACCAGGCGCCTGGAGCCAGGAGAAGCTGTCTCGGCACTGAGCACTCGCCGCCGCGCCGAGCGATAGCGTCTTCCCAAACCCACCTTTTCCACTGGAGATTAGGAGTGCACTGAACTTTGATATGGTACCAGTGCTAATTTCAATCGGCAGGCCCCTCGCTGGTGTCACCGGAGGCCTTGGGTTCATTCAGAGAGCTGCAGCAGAGCGAGGGGAGGAGGGAAAACAGCCAAAGACTCCCCTTGAATATTAATGAAGCATCAAAGCTTTTAGCTGCATGGCCGTGTCTGAGCGCGACTGCTCTCCAGGGCTCTGCTATGTTTGGCACAATAAAGCCTTGGTAATTATTTCCAATAACTAATTTAGATTATCATTAGCCCCACATTGGAGGCACAGAGAATGCTGCCCTTTCAAACACTTGAACCAGTGAGCCTCAAAAATAAAACGTTCGCTCTCTGCAAAGAGATCTTTGCCAGCTCTAATAAATTAGAATATATTTGTGTGCGTTAGCGCCTGTGGTGGCTCCGGATAATGAGAGCAGGTTGTGTCTGGGAATGGAGGAGAAGGCGGCACCTCCCCTGCCCCCCGCCTCCTCCCGCTCCACCAGCGCGCATTCCTTCAGGCCCCAATTTGTCCCCATTATCCTCCCAGACCCCCCAACCCCGAATCACCCAGGCCTGGCAGCTGACCCTGTCACAGCCAGCAAGGAGCCATAAATCATTCCACACCTTCAAAGAAAATTTCTGTGTGGTGTTAACAGGCTCCTGTGCCCCAGCCCTGGCTGCCAGCCCCGTGCCCAGCTGGGCTCTGCATCCAGGGTGGGAGCTCTGATCCCAGGGTATGAGCCTCTGCATCCCAGGGTGGGTGCCCTGCCCCAGCCCTGCTGCCTCTGCAGCCAGGGGGGCTCCAGCAGCTCTGCTCACACCTCTGTAGTGCCCTAAAAAGCTCCCCAGCTCCTCAGCTGTCTGTGCTGTCACTGTGGCAAAGCCAGCAGGGACCCAGAACTGCTGCCCCAACACCTGGGGCTTTTCCAGCCCATGGAGCAGCCCACACTGCATTGCCTGCATTATCTGCATTGCCTTCACTGCTTGCATTACCTGCACTGCTTGCAGCCACCCACTGCACTGCCCTGGAGCAATCCCAGCCAGCAGGGATGTCCTGGTAACAGGGAACACTCACAACCATGCAGCTGACCTTCAACTGCCCCAAGGCAAGGCAAAGCTCACAGTGCTCACCCGAGCCTGCCCTGCACCCCTGGAACTCCTGGCTCTGCCACCGCAGGGGCCTGGGGACCTTGGGTGGATCACTCCAGCTTTCACAGCCTCTGTTTCATCAACCATGTCATTAGGCTAATGATAATTAATGCCTGCAAAGGGCTTTATACTCTTCAGCTGGAAGGTGATAGTGAAGGGTAAATTATTGTTATTACCATAAACACAGGGTACCTGCCACTTACTGGGGTGGTACCTGCTTTCTGACTTGCCTCAGCTCTTCTTGGACTGGGACCAGGGTCAGGTGTGGGCTTTGCTTCCTCTGTTGTTTCCAATTGAATTTGTGCTTGAGCCAGGCAGAACCCAGGTCTGAGAATCTTTCATGCAAAGTCTCAAAGATAAGGGTTCAGTTCAACCCATGGAGGTGTGCACACTGGGCACTGCTGGGGTAGGATGGGACACTGTCCCATCTTCCTTCACTGTCCCTGTGCCTTGATGGACCAAGGCCAAGTCTATGATGTTCAACAGGTTGATGTGCTGGTTCTGAACCTGGGCCACAAGAGCCCCAGGCAGCACTCTGGAGTGGGGGCAGAGTGACTGAAAAGCTGCTTGGTGGGAAAAGACCTGCAGGTGCTTGGCAGTGGGTGAAGATGAGCCCAGCTGTGCCCAGGTGCCAAGAAGGTGCCAAGTGACAGCTGTGACAGCCATGGTGTGACAGCAGGACCAGGGCAGTGACCACAGCCCGGTGCTGGCACTGCTGGGGGACCTCCAGTCCTGGGGTTTGTTTTGGGTCCCTCATGACAAGAGGGTGACTGAGGTGCTAGAGCATGTCCAGGGCATAGAACAGAGCTGGGGAAGGGGCTGGAGAACCAGGAGAGGCTGAGGGAGCTGGAAAGGGGCTCAGCCTGGAGAAAAGGAGGCTCAGGGGGAACTTGTGGCTCTGCACAACTCCCTGACAGGAGGGGACAGCCGGGGGGGTCGGGCTCTGCTCCAGGAAGAGGGACAGGAGCAGAGGGAACGGCCTCAGGCTGGGCCAGGGGAGGTTTGGGTTGAATGTGAGGGAAAATCCCAGTCCAAGGCAGGGGAACCTGCTCTGGCAGCCCCACAGGACACCCACCCTGTGTGTCCTGCTCTGGGGGCAGAGCTGAGCTGTGATCAGTGCTGTGTGTCCCCTCAGGGTGTCTCTCCTCACAGAATGATTTCTCAGGGTCAATCCCTGGCACCAATAAGCCAGGCATGAGGCAGCTCTGGCCACCTGCAGGGTGGATCAGCTCTTTTCTGTTCTCTGCAAGGACTCCCAGCCCTGCATTGCTGTGGAACACCAAGACAGGTGATCTGCCACTTGGTTATATTTTTAGGTTAATAACAGATGTGTAAATATATATATGTCTCATCTTCACAGGTACTCAGAGCCAGGAGCTCACCACTTGCCAATGTTTAATACAAGCCCAGAGATAAC
>VRYO01001760.1:4729305-4839512 GCA_009812075.1 Sialia sialis | reverse complement strand
TGGTGATGGGATCTGAGCAAACCCTGCAGCCCCACATCCCACAGAGCAATTACCAAACCTCCCAACCACGACTCATCCACGCCTATCTGCACCACGGCCATGCATCCCAGCACCCTTCCCATTGCTCTCATACCACTACTTCCCTCTGCTTTATTAAACTTGTTTGTGGTTCATATTTGGTTGGACGGTTGATTGACTTCATTGTTTACTTTTTTAAGCTCCTATTCCCCATGGACGGTTTCAGTTTTCATTAAAAGTCTTTCATCAGAAGGAGCCAAAATTGTTGAAGGCTGTTCCTGGGTTTTCATTAAAAGCTGAAATCTGCAGTGAAAAAAAATAAATGTATTAGCCTCTGTCCTTTTCCATCCTTCCTCTCCATTTTTATTGAAATTTTCCATACAGAAAAATCCTTAGCTAATCTGAGGAGCTTCCTCACATGGGATGGAGCAGGGGCTCATTCGCTCTGAGCCGGAGAGAGCAGGAGCATCACAGCAGGTCCAGACCAGGGACGTGCTGCTTGCCTGGCTGTGGTGCCCAAGCTGGGATATCAGCATTAAAATCACGGCATGGTCCAAGATCTGAGCACCTTCTGCCACTCACAGGTGGACCAGGAGCACTTCCCACAGCCAGCTGCTCCAGGGGACGTCCCTGCACCCTCCTGCCAGGCTTCACGTTTTGTTCACACCATCTACATCATTATCTATGAAATGCAACTACCTCTTCTTCCCTCTCCTGCCCCAGTTCCTCTCTCTCAGTCCCAAATGGTTTCTTCCAGCCCTTGTTGTGCTCCTGGAGGAAATGAGATATCTTTCCTATCTTTCCATATGTGCAGAATCTCAGCTCCTACCCCCTGGCACATATTAATGGGGAGGAGGCTGTGATTGAAATGTATCAAAATGCAAGAACTCAGCTTTGCTTTCGCATCCTCCAAAGCCTTATTTTGCTTTTTAGGCCAAACATATTGTGCATTTTCTGTAACAATGAACTTATCACACTTATTATGATAAACTGAGAAGGCACTTGCCACAGTAGGCAAAAATCCTGCAGATTGACTTTGATTCTCAATTATTTTTTGATTCCATGGGTTTTCCAAGAAGGGGAATATCGTGACTGCAGCCAGTCCTCTTGTGAGCACAGCTGATCTCCAGGCAATGAGCTCCCCTGCTGCTCTTCTGTACTCTGGGAGGGAGCAGCTGGTGCTGTGTCCTTGCTCCCTGGGAAGTGCCAGGGCATTACTTCCCCTGCCTTGAACTCATCTGGACATACTGAAAATATTTATTTTCCCTCTGCAGAGTAAGTCCATCCCAGCACTGTGGCCACTCAAGCCACAGGGACTTTTAGGATGTCTCACCCAATCCACTCAAGAGTCGTGCAGAAGTCCTCCCCCTCTTGAGCACTGCTCCTTGGGTTCCTGAGGAGGCAGGGAGAGCTTCTGGAAAATGAAACCAGGCGTGTGTCCCTATGGCTTTGCTCTCCTGCTGAGCAAGATGAGACAAGAGGTCTCGTTCACCCACTGCTCCACCACAGCTGAGCCACCATGGGAAAAATCCCAAGCTAAGCAAACATCTGGCAGCTACAGCTGGAGCATTTCCCTGTGTGACAATCCATGGGGACAGCAAACACTCCCCCCTTTGGACCTCCCCCCCTTACCTTTGCAGACACCTGGTTGCACATTTCAGAGCTCTAGCACAACCTGCATCCATTACATCCCACCCAGAAGTGTCCAGCCACCATCTCTAGGGGCCATGAAGAGAAACAAGCTCACAAACACACCAGAAAGGGAATAAAAGTGTTTTCCTCTCCACACAGATTGGCCAAACCTGGGAGGATGCTGCGTGGGGATGGATGCTGAGGACTCAGCAGCCCACTGCCAGCTGGCCAGCCTGTCCCTTGAAGCACATTTGGTGGCACAGGGAGATAACCAGCATATCAAACTCTCTGGAAATTAGAGTGCTGTGCCACGATGAGCCCAGTGGCACAGAGTTCACCCCATAAGTGCCCCTGGCCTGTACTGAGGGCAGGATCTGGGGCAGTGGGGAGCTGCATTCTGGCACATCACCTCCATCCTTCACCTTCAAAAATGAAGCATGAAGAAAATGAGAGCAGAAATGCCTTCGCTGACAGGTTGGAATTAAGAGATTCCAGTTTTTTATAAACAGTCTTTGGATTTCCTGAAAGTTACAGCACCGGGCATCATTTGTATGCAGGATGTGTTGCAGCTCAAAGGTACCAGAACTAATGCTGTCCTGTTAATGAACTGAGTGAGTAATAGCCATGGGTATAGAAAGCTTATGTCTGAAACTAATCCTAGTTAATGAATCTATTGTTACAGGTATTAAATGGTGACAGGGGGTTTCATCCATCAGCCCTCCATTAATCACAGCGTCCCCGCCTATGCTTATTATTTAGAAGCCGGCAAAGGGATCTTAATGATATTAGTAATAGAGCGGCTGTGGTACGTGACCTGGGACAAGCGGGGGATTGGAGGTGATAAGTGTCTGATCACATAAGGCATTTTAGAGGTGATCCAAGCAGCTCTGCTCCCCCATGGCATGTTATCTTGTCTCTGCCAGCCTGCTCTGCTCAGCCAGTTCTGCTCGGAGAGCACCGAGCCGTGGTGGCCACGCCGGAGCCTCCCCTCGCCTGCTGCTGCCTGCAGGAGATTGGGCTCCAGAACCCTCCCTTCAGACACCTCCAGTGCCCAAGTGTGCAAGGCACAGCTCAGGGGCTGCCCAGGGCTGCTCTCACGGGCACAGGAGGGATCTGTGTGCACAAGTAGCCAGGTGCAAGCCCACGTGCACGAGCACAAATATCCACCCACCCACACAGCCTCAGAGCAAATGACTCAAAGGTTTCTCTGGAAAGACGTGAGGAGCATCTGATATTCTACGCTAATTCTCCATCTGGATGTTCTCAGCATGTGCGTTGGGGTGGGATTCATCTCATCGTGGTCCCCTAAAATCAGAGATATTTCAGTCCAGTGGAGGGGCACCACCACCCCCAGGGCAAGGCAGGGTCTCTGAAAGGGCCAGGACAGTGTCTAAGATGAAAGAGGCCACTGGAACTTCACAGATGCCTTTTGCTCTCCACAAGGCTGGCTCCCACTGCATGCTGATGGTGGGGATGAGCTCCAGTTTGGCACAGCTTGGCTCTGAGCAGGAGAGGCTGCATTGCATGAAGGGGCCAAGGATGAGCATGTTTGGAGAAGGTCTTGCTCTGGGGATTTAGTAGTTCCCTCCATTCTTCTCCTGAAGGCTGCTGTGCCCTGAAGGTTTTTGAGGAGGCGAGGGACACCCAGTGCATCAAACTCACTGGCTCTATGGCAGCAGCAGGGCAGCAGCTCATCCTGCTGGGGTGGGCAGGGATGCTGTGTGAGCCAGGGCCTTCCCTCAGGATGTGAGTGCAAAGTCCCAGATATAAAAACCTACAGCACATGAACAGCCCCGAGGTCCCTGCACAGCTTTCATGCTCAGCCCCTCTGCAGTTCATGGTCTGCTGAGTTTCCAGCTGACAGAGCAAGCTCCTCTTGGTGCCACAACTGCAGCAGTCCTGGTGATCTGCTGGAGCCGATGGGAGCACAGAGGTGCCACACACAGCCATGGCACTGGAGGAGCAGCAGTCCCTGAGCCCTGTGCCCAGGTATCCCTGCCCTACAGAGCTCACAGCACGTGGAGAGCTGCTCCCCACCGGGCCAAGGCTTCAGGGACAAGATGTGCTGGTTTAATGACCAAAGGCAATGCAGAGTCACTGAGCCAAACACTTCCTCCAAGTTCTCATAAAACTCCTCCCTAGATAAGGGAGGCCAGTGGCACCTGTCCTGCACCAGGCACGATGTGACAGCAGGACCAGGGCAGGGACTGTCCCCTTTGCTGGCACTGATGAGGCACTTCCAGTCCTGGGCTCAGTTTTGGAGCCCTTGAGACAAGGACATTGAGGGGCTGGAGTGTGTCCAGGGAAGGGAACAGAGCTGGGAAGGGTCTGGAGCCCCAGGAGAGGCTGAGGGAGCTGGAAAGGGGCTCAGCCTGGAGAAAAGGAGGCTCAGGGGGAACTTGTGGCTCTGCACAACTCCCTGACAGGAGGGGACAGCCGGGGGGGTCGGGCTCTGCTCCAGGAAGAGGGACAGGAGCAGAGGGAACGGCCTCAGGCTGGGCCAGGGGAGGTTTGGGTTGAATGTGAGGGAAAATCCCAGTCCAAGGCAGGGGAACCTGCTCTGGCAGCCCCACAGGACACCCACCCTGTGTGTCCTGCTCTGGGGGCAGAGCTGAGCTGTGATCAGTGCTGTGTGTCCCCTCAGGGTGTCTCTCCTCACAGAATGATTTCTCAGGGTCAATCCCTGGCACCAATAAGCCAGGCATGAGGCAGCTCTGGCCACCTGCAGGGTGGATCAGCTCTTTTCTGTTCTCTGCAAGGACTCCCAGCCCTGCATTGCTGTGGAACACCAAGACAGGTGATCTGCCACTTGGTTATATTTTTAGGTTAATAACAGATGTGTAAATATATATATGTCTCATCTTCACAGGTACTCAGAGCCAGGAGCTCACCACTTGCCAATGTTTAATACAAGCCCAGAGATAACTTGATAAACTGACAGTAAATCCATCTCTAACCTGACCCCCAGCTCCCAGGCTGGAGCTGCAGAGCTTTCCACACAGCTGACACCAAAATGTGCCCACAAGCAAAAGTGTGACCCCTGCAGCTGAGTGCTCACCCCAAACCCTCCTGCCACAAGAACAACGCGTTTTGGGGGTTGTGTTTTCTTGCAGTGTCAAGAAAACATCTTCACTTTTCCTGCCTGCTCCAGAGGGAGAAGAATGAGGGCTCCAAGGGGTGTAAAACCCAGGAGGCTGCCTGGAAATCTCTTTGTAAAAGGGTAAGGAACCTCAGTGCCTTTGCCTTGTCAGTCTGTACTCACAACATTCTTACCCATCAAAGGAGGAAACTGCTTTTATCCAGCAAGGGGAGCTGAGATCCTCCCATCCCCTGTGCCCAAGAGCTGGGGTTTTCAGCACAATCCCCAGGGATGCAGGATCAGCTCTGACAAGACCTGGCCAGCAAAAGCAGCAGAGCTTGGTGTGCCCACGCCACATGAGCCTGGCATGGAGCAGGTGGGTACCTGGTCTCCAGCAGTGCCACTCTGCACTAGGACAACAGCCAGCAGAGGAGGAAAACGGGAGAGAGATAATTATTAGTGATTGAAATTGATTGCATGAAAGGAGGACAGATGTTTCTAGTTGTGCTTGTGTGCCTGAGGCTACGGAGCCATGCAAGAGAGAGGGGAAAACTCCTTCTCAGCCTGGGAACGCTGTGGCACTGAGCCGCATTCAAATGAGGGCTGAAACCCACACACACTTCCCTGTGACTCTGTCAAATCCACCCAGGAGCTGGTCAAATCACCAATCTCCTCGCTCCCCCCATGCAGGGGATGTCCATACAGATCCACCAGGTGCTGTAGAGACCCCCCAGTTTCTCTCCACACCCCAGTGGTGCAGCCATCCCAGTAAGGCCCAGGCTCTGGGAGATGATGGGACTGGAGAAGTGCAGCCAGGCCAGGCAAAGCAGGTGGGGAACTGAAATTTTGAGCAGAGCATCAATAAAGGCACAGGACTGAAGTCAAGGAAAGCTCCTGGTCACCAGCCTTCCTCCGAGAACAGGAGACTTCAGCAGTCACCATCCTCCCTTGCAGGACCTGGCATGGGGGATCCTGCTGATGATTTCCTTGAGAAAGGATGGTCACCCATGGGGAGAGCCAGCTGGTGTCCTCACCAAGCTGAGGAGAGGCTGTTGAGGAGGCACAAAGGCCCTGTGGTGTGTTCTGAGGGCTGTAGTGCATGTTTAATGCTATAAAATATGCAAATAGAGGCTTGTCTTAGCGATGTTACTGATGGTGGTGATGTGCTCCTGGCACCGGTTCAGCTGGCTCCAGCGCTGAGGCAGGATGGAGCCAGAGATGCATTCAGGGAACTGAGCAGGGGTCTTGTCCCACCACAGGAGGAATCAGCTTGGATGGCCTGAGCTCCTCCCTGGGCAGCCCTTGGGGGTACCACCTTGGTTGTGACCATTGGGTCCCAAGAGCCCCGAGCAGCGCTCGAGGCTCAGGGCAGAGGGGCTGCAAAAAAGGATCTGGTGCTGACAGGAGTGCTGGCGCTGAACATGAGCGCAGGTGTGCCCAGGTGCCAAGAAGGCCAGTGACACCTGAGCTGGGACAGCTATGGTGTGACAGCAGGACCAGGGCAGTGACCACAGCCGTGTGCTGGCACTGATGAGGCACCTCCAGTCCTGGGGTCAGTCTTGGGCTCCTCATGACACGAAAAGACATTGAGGGTCTGGAATATATCCAGGGCAGGGAACAGAGCTGGGAAGGGTCTGGAGCCCCAGGAGAGGCTGAGGGAGCTGGAAAGGGGCTCAGCCTGGAGAAAAGGAGGCTCAGGGGGAACCTGTGGCTCTGCACAACTCCCTGACAGGAGGGGACAGCCCCAGGTCAGGCTCTGCTCCAGGAACAGGAGGAGAGGGAACGGCCTCAAGTCCTACTGGGTGTGGATTAAACTGAATATTAAAAAAATTTCTTCACTGAAAGGATGATCAAGCCCTGGCACAGCTGTCCAGGGCTGTGGTGGATCACCATCCCTGGAGGAATTTAAGAATTATAGATGTGGCACCTGGGGACATGGGTTAGTGATGGGACATGGCAGTGCAGGAGTACAGCTAATCTTGATCTTAAAGGTCTCTCCCAAGCTGTAAAATTCTATGGCTCTGTCCAGACTCTGACCTGCTTTGGTTTCCCTTGAAAGAACAGTTTGATAACCACGGACACAGGGAGGCTCTAGGGAAGGTCCGCGGGAGGCAGTGGAGCTCAGACCAGTGCGGGTCTCACTCCAGCAGGAATCCAAGGGACAGCCAAGGAGCAGGTGGGCTACTGTGACACCACCAGCTCCCGAGGTGACACCATCAGCCCCCGAGGTGACACCACCAGCGCGTGCCGCCGGCTGAACCAGAGCTCGGTCACCCCCAGCAGGCCCGTGTCCCCAGTGGGGTGGCCCGGGGGATGGCTCCGGGTGCCCCGAGATGAGCAGGGGCAGTTTCCCATCCATGCAGGTCACCGGGCCTGGATCTCTGTCCCCACTGCTGGGCTGACCTCAGGGTCTGCCTCCTGTGCTGGACTGGCTGTAGGGTCTGTCCCTCTGTCCCGGGCTGGCTGCAAGGACACCCCCTGTCCCGATCCCCCTCTCCAGGATGGCTGCAGTGACAATCCCTGTCCCCGTCCCCCTCTCCCCCTGTCCCCTATCGCGGTTCCCCTGTCGGGGTCTCCCTGTCCCCGTCCCCCTGTCCCGGCTCCCCTGTCGCGGTCCCCCCGTCGAGGTCTCCCGGTCCCTGTCACCCTGTCCCGCTCCCTCTATCCCTGTTCCCCTGTCCCTCTCCCCCTGTCTCCCCTGTCCCGGTTTCCTTGTCCCTGTACTTTTCCCTGTCCCCCTGTCCCTGTCCTCATTATCCCCCTCCCGCTATCCCTCTCCCCCTGTCCCCCCTGTCCCGGTTTCCCTATCCCTGTCCCGGTTTCCTTGTCTCTGTCCCTGTCCCCCTATCCCCCCTGTCCCGCTCCCCCTCTCCCCCTGTCCCTGTCCCCCTATCCCGCTCCCCCTGTCCCTCTTCCCCTGTCCCTCTCCCCCTGTCCCTCTCCCCTTGTCCCCCTGTCCCCTGTCCCTGTCCCGCCCTTGCCGGTGTCGCCGATCCGCGCGCGGCCACTGCCCCCTGGTGGGGACCCGCTGCGGGCCCCGCGGTTGCCACGGAAACGGGACGTTGGCTCCATCAGCGGCACCCCGAGCCCCGCGGGGACAGCGGGGGCTGGAGGGGCCCGGGGGGCGCGGGGGGCGCGCAGGGGTCGGTGCGAGGCTGTTCCCGAGGCCGGGCGAGGGCACGGCTGCTCATCCCTCCATGAACCCCCATTGCCATGGAGGCACAGGATCAGAAATCGGCTTGGCTTGGAAAGGACCTTGAAGCTCATCCAGTGCCACCCCTGCCATGGGCAGGGACACCTTCCACTGTCCCAGACTGCTCCAAGCCCCGTCCAACCTGGCTTGGAACACTTCCAGGACTCCAGGGCCAGCCACAGCTGCTCTGGGCAGACTCTGGGCACTCTTGGCTCTGCAGTTGGGGGGAAAGGCCCTGATCTCCAGAACACCAGTCCTTCTTGGCTGTTCCTGCTTGTTTTGGGAGTACCCATGCATGTACAGCCCTAGGATGGCTCTGGTGGCAGCCAGGGACCAGCCCCAGGCTTCCTCCTGTTGCTACTGCCCTGCATTGGCCACTGCCAAGGTAGCGCTGTGTTTTTCCCTCTGCCAAAAATCACTTTCCTCCAGCAGCAAAGGGCTCTGAGCTAAGCCTTGCTCTTCCCACACTGGATGTCATGTTCCCATGTCAGGCTCCCAGGGTGGGCTGGTGCTTCCATGTACAAGCCAGGGACATCTCCATGCCCAGGCACAGCTGTCCCCTGCCCATGGAGCAGATCGTCCAGCATTGTCCCAACACCTCCACCACTGTCCTGGCCTCTCTCAGGGACCAGCAGCTGGAAATGCCAGTTCCTCGTGTGCTCCCTGCCTGGGGCAGGACAGCTGGTCCTGTCCCTCTGATGGGATTCAATCCCACCCTGCAATGAAGGAACAATCTTTTGTGTTGAGATAAAAGCGGGTTAATAACAGAAATTAAGTAAAACATTATAATAATAGCAGTAGTAGTAATAATAATAATAGTAGCAATGAAAATGAAAAGGGGTATAACAAGAGGAGAGAGAGGAATAAAACCCAAGAGAAACAAGATGCAAATACAATTAATGGTTCACCACCCACTGCCCAGCCTGGCCCCCAGGTGATTCCCCCCAGTTTCTACGCTGGGCATGACAGACTGTGGTGTGGAATATCCTCTGGCCAGTTTGGGCCAGCTCTCCTGGCCATCACTGGCAGAGAATGGGGTACTGAAAAGTCCTTGATTCAGAGAAAGCACTACTCAGCAGCAGCTAAAACATCACTTCATGACCACTATTCTCATTCCAAAAGCCAGAACTGTACCAGCTACTGGGAAGAACATTAACTCTACCCCAGACAAAAGCCACCCTCTGCCATGTCAGGCTGGCACCAGAGCAGATGAGAACTGTCCCCTGGCAGGGGATTGTGCAAGTCTCACCCCTGAGGTTCTGATGCAGCCACTGATCCAATCTCTGCTTTGCCAGCCTGCACTGGCTGCACTGACCACACTCCAGCAGACCCAAGGCATGGGACAACCTCCTGCTGCTGCTCCCCAGGCAGAGTCTGAGCACAGCTCTGCCTGCACCCACAGCAAGCCAGGCCAGCTCCTGTGACTGCCCGAGTCTGTGCATGACCCAGCCCTAAACCAACAATTACCCTGCAGCTCCTGCTGCAACCTTGGCCAGACTCCTCTGCATTTCTCCAGGAGCCAAAATCACACCCTGGAGCAAAGGGCAGCTCCCAACAATGGTTTAATCACAACCAAATCCTTTCTGCAGGAAGTTTGGGGTTTGGGAAATAGCCATTCAGTTTTTTTCCTGGTGTAACTTGGTGCTCCTGACTCATCTCAAAAAGCCTCTTGTCCTTTCATCACTTCTCCCCTCACACTGGAGAATAATATTTTCACTCACACGCTGAAATTAGATCCCGGTGTTTCTGCCAGCAAGGCTTTCAATAACTCGCTTATGTTCCTGGACAGAACTGCCTGGCAGACTGTGCTGGGGGCAAGGGGCAGTGTGGAAAAAGCCACGGGAATGTCCCACAGCTGCCCCCAGGCCGTGTGAGCCAGACCAGGCTCACAGAGCCAGATCAGGGATGGGCAGAGAGTGAGCACAGACAGGGGTGACCCCTCAGCATCAAGGGGATCCTAAATGAACTCTGGGGAAACCAGGACTCCCTGACAGCACCTGGCATTCCCTTACACGTATCTACATGGCCCAGATCCCTCCCAGCAGCCCTCCAGGAGACCTGAGCTGCCTCCCAGCCTGGAGGGCTCTGACAGTGGATGAGGGGTGCCAGCGAGTGGGGACACCAGAGTCCCTGCCCCACTGGCACCCTGGCAGGTGCAGCAGCAGACCCCAAAACGCTGTAGTGCCAGAGATGGGATTTAGATTCAGGGTTCCTCACAGCTTTCCTGCTGCTCAGCACTTGGCCAGGCAGCACCTGGAAGTCCTGATGACTGCAGGTGCTGAGCACACTCCCAGGTTGCCACAGTGCTGGGCCAAGAGCCCTGGGGAGCAGGCTAGCCCAGGGAAGCTGAGAGCCTGCCAAGCAGGCAGCACAGAGCAGGGGATCCCTGCCAGCCCAGTGGTCCATCTGGCACGCTCTGGAGTGGGCTGGCAATCCCCACTCTGCAGCAACCTGCGTGGCAAGCTGCTGGGGACTCAGCGAGCCTGGAAGCCACGGATGCCCATCTGCCAGCCTGGAGGAGTCCCAGCTCCCAGCACCAGCAGGGTGGAGCTGGGAGGAAGGAGAGCATCCTGCAGGCCACTGGCAGGAGTCTCAGCAAGCTTGGCAGGGGCTGGAGAGCCCCCACCACGCTTAGCCACTCTCATATTTCAGGAAATCAACACAGAGAGGAACCTCCCTTGCCCATCAGGAAATCACAATTCTCCAGGCTGTAATTCCAAAGTTTTCTTTGAAGCAGCTTTCCAGCCAGGCCAGCTCAGCTGTGCTGTACAGCATCTCCTGAGGCTCCAGGAGCTGCTGCACTGCTGGCACTGCCCAGACCTTCCACACCCCCTGGGCACCTGGCTGGCCCCAGGGCTCAAGGCCACCACTCCAATGCCAATGAAGACTCAGCATCTCCTGTGTGCTCCAACAGCTGCAGAGCTGAACTTTCTGAAGGCATAAGAAGTTGTTAATAAACAGTGGGGAAATAATATCTATATCTGTCTCCTCATATCCTCAGGAGTATCACAGTCATTTTTCCTTGGTTTTTCCAAAACAGCTCATCCTCTGGCACAGACAGCATGTGGGGAGCTCAGCTGGGTGTTTCATGCAGCTTTGAACATCTACAAAAAAGGCTGTAAGTGGTCCCTGCATTAGGTGAAGCTGTGTCTTAAACTTCTGATGGCTCACAAATCTTCACCAGGACAGTACCAGTCACAGCCCAGATCCTGCAGATGTTGCACCAGGACTAACCTGAGGCTGTGGTGCTCTCCTTTGGGGGCAGAGGCTCTGGCAGGGTGCAGAGGTACCTCTGGGCAGCTCTGCAGGTGAAGGTGGAGCCTGAGCCAGCAGGTCTGGCACTGCTGCTGTCACCCCCCTGCCCATCAGGTCACCTTCTCTCCCAGGTTCAAACCAGCCCTGCTTCTGCTGCTCTGGTTCAGAGGAGCCTTTCAGAAACAGCTCAGGAGATCAGCAGGATTGGGGTTGGGAACTTGCAGCTCAAGCCCTCCCTGCTACCCTAATTCAGCTGCCCTGGACAGTCCTTGTCCCCAGAATGTTCACAAACCCACCCCTGAGCAAGCAGAGTGTCCCAGGGCACGAGGCAGGAGATGTGTGTGCACCAAGGAGAGCTGAGCCAGCTGCTCAGAGGGACGTCAGCCTTCCTCCAGCCCTGTCCCTCTGCTCCACACAGGGCTGCTTGGCCTGAGCACCTCAGTGGCTCTGAGAGGGGAATTCTCCTCAGTGCTTGGGGCCAGATGAGCAGATTTAAGGTGTTCCAGCTGGAAGGTCACACTGAGCAGTGAAAGGCAACATGCATAATCAACCCTTTTCTTCCAACTGGGTTTTGAAACACTAACTGTAAGCTACATTTTTGAGAGGTTTTTTTTATCAACTCTTGGGAACTATGTCTTCTTCTACCTCCAACAGCCTGAATCCCTGCCCATGCTTCTGGTGGCTTCAGCTCCTGTAAGGATGCCTGTAAGGAGGAGAGGGAAGAGCATCTGAGCCACGTCTGAGCCACACTGCCCAGCAGCAGCTGCTGATAATTCGTGTCACGATCAGCTGTGCAATTTGGAGATACTTCACCTCATGAATGTGCTGTCAGGGGATGGGATTGGACAGCCAGAGTTCAGATTTCCTCTTATGCCAAGCAAGATTCACCTCATCTGGCTGGATTTATGGCCTCTATAAAGGGGCAGGAGTTGGATGTTTGCTGTTATTATGGGCTGTATTTTACCCCCTGTGGCAGGCTGCTGCTGCCACCACTTGCTGGATTCTCATGGGGTGGGAAGAGCTGGGTTTGGGCTCTCACAGCCTCATCCCCTCCTCTCAGGGAGTGCACAGCACCATGGTGCTGCAGGCCCTATAGGGGACATGAGCTGACCAGTGGGACCACAGGGCCAAAGTCCCCTGGGGTACCTGAGTCCTTCTCTTCCAGCCTGCCCATCCACCTGGAGGCACACAGCACCACACAGGGGATGCAGCTCAAGGCTGGGAAGAGCTGCAGCAGCACAACCCAGTCCTGGACCCCTTCTCTGCCTTCCAGGTAAGGGGTTGCAATAAATGAACCACTCATGTTAAAAGTGACACCGTCCACTCCTCAGCTGTGGGTACTGTAGGGCCAAAACAACTCAATCACAACAGAAACTGAAGGTTTTGCCTCAGGAGTATCTGTTCTGGATGTTCCCACCAGGTTTTCTGTAATAAAAGGTACAGGACCACAAAGAGCCCAGAGTGAATGTGGAGAGCCTGGTTCAGTTGCTGCCTCAGTTTCCCCCCTTGGACACTAAAATAGTCCAGCACCAAAAATGCAAACAAACTATTTCCTAATAAGCATCCATACCCCATGTCAGACTGTGCTGTCCAAACCATCTTCTTTTCCTTTTCCCCAATGTGGTCAGCTCCAAGGTTCCTCAAGAATCAGCCTCAGCTTCACCCACCCCTCCTGGCCAGCCCAGAAGGGAAAACAGCACTTCATTTTAAAATCCTCATATCACAATTCCATCCATTTCAAAAAATAAGTTTTTTCCTACCCTATGCTGGAATTCTTGTTTCCCTTTTCTCTTCTAAGCATTTTCTCCTCCTTTCACCATCCTATGCGTTGCTACCAGAACACTGTACCCTGGAAAGGATGAAAGCAAGACCTCAAAACTGCCTTTTCTTCACTTCTAGTTCTGTCAAATTAGAAATGCAAAAAATAAGCTTCTCCAGGCGTTTTTCCCCCTCATTTAACTGAAGGCACTGTGGCAGGGGAGCATCTCTCTGAGCAGCTGTGCTTGCAGGCTGCTCAGAGTGTCTCCTACTTGTGCAAGCAGATGGAGGCCCATGGCACCTGCGAGGTGTTCATCTCCTATGTGCTGCTCTCTCTCTTTTTCATGAGCATCATGTGTTTATTCCCCATTTCAGGCTCACAAGTCCCACTGGAATTGCCCCATATTTTGCCTTACTTTGGCTCCTCCATTTTTCCCACATCCTGATCAAACTTACACATCAGCAGATCGTTCTGTCTAGGATTTTTTTGTTGTTGCTACTCCCTCAGCACAGGTTAAATTCCACCAGGTTTTCAGCTCCACACTGCTCACAGTGCCTCTCTTCCCATGCTTAAGCTGCCACAGCTGCTCCCAGACAGAGTCCCTTGGAAAGTGTCTGATCTCTGAGCCCCTCCTGGGGCTCATCTCATTCTGCTGTTCCACACAGACACATCACAATTTTCTGGATTATCAGTGGGAAATTGCTGGGCATTCTCCACAATGCCATGAGCAGCCAAAAGCTCAGCTCAGCACTGTTTTGCCCCGAAAATAAGAGTTGGTCCCTAAAGAGGAGGCAGAGCTCTTTTAAAAAGAACAATTTTTTTGATTTTCAGCCACTGCATGAGCACTCCTCCAATGTCTTCCCCACCACAAAAATCAGGTCAAAAAGAGATGTGCCCTTCCCTGACCTGCTGAGGACAGGGGAGTTTGCTTCCTTCCCATCAGGAGCATCCCTCACCTCCTTCTCATCTAGCTTATTTCCCTAATTTTTGGAAAGCAGGAGCAGGAACACCCATTCTCCTGCCTCCCCTAGGCCACCACACAGGTTGCAAGGCTCCATGTTCAGCATCCTGCAGCTCTCGTGTCTCTGGCACAGTTGGTGACACTGTATTAAACACTGAAACTAATAGCAGGTATTTTTGAGCCATGTTTTGTTCTCTGCAAAATGTTAATAGAGAAAAATCTGCAGCACCATGCCAGGAAATCTTTTTATATCTTATTTCCAGACTACCCTAATAACAATTTATATCTGCAATTCAATTAATGTTCTGGGAGAGGCAAATTAGCATCCCCAGGTCCCTCCTGTCTCAGAAAAGCAAGTTCCCATGGAGAGAGAAAGTCTGGCACAGCCTCTTTCAGGGGCTCTGAGTCAATCAGTGCAAGACCCCAAGCACACAAAGATCCCCTAAATAACCAGAGGGTGGCTTCAGACATGCCCTGAAATACCTTTTGTGTCATAAAGCAGCACTTAACCCCTCCTGAAATTGGTAGTGGGGTGCATGACACTTCACCTGTAAATCTGCCTGCTGTGTTTGAACTCTATAGATTTTAAAGCACGAATCAGATCAGATGATGTCACTCAGCTGTGCATGCATCCAATGGATTTTATGCTCACAGAAGCAGCAGGATGCTGCAATTTTAATTTAAGGGGAACCAGGGAGCTGGTCTTAAAAAAATAATCAGGGTCCATTCTGAGCCTTCCAAGGACACTGCTTCAAGTTGTGCTAGGGAGGTTTAAATTGGATAATAGGAAAAAGGGTGAAAAGGTGGTTGGGCATTAGAACAGGCTGCTTCCATCCTTTCCAGGGTACAGATAGTGAAAGGAGGAGAAAATGCTTTGGCACTGGTGGAATCACCATCCCTGGAAACGTTCAAGAAATGTGTGCATGTGGCACCTGGGGATGTGTTTTAACATCAGCCTTGGCAGTGCCAAAGGCCAAAATTTAGGGAATAGGACACCCCTAATTCCCTTCAAAATCCCTGCACAGCACAACCCACTGCAGACGGGGTGGGACTTTCTGCTCCACGGTTTGGGCAGAGGCAAAGCCCTGGAAATTAAAAAACTCCTCATGTAAGTCTCCTCAGCATGCTGGCAGCGTCCCGAGGAGAGTGAAGACATTACTTAGGAAAAGTACTTCTGAAAGCAAACAGCTCGCTCCATTTCCATCCTGAGCAGCCTGATCCCAGAGTTCATGTCCTGAAATAGCCCCGGGAGCCATTTCCCAGCAGGATTGCACAGGAACCTCCCCCTTTCTCCAACACAGGCTCTGTGTTGTTATCTGTGTTGATGGGCAATGAATAACCCAGGGACACATCTGCAGGAATGCAGGATGCCCTGGAAAATGCTCCAAGCCCAGGATCTACCCATGCCCCCCATGCCTGCATGTGTGGAAGCTGTGTCTCACAGAGCCCAGCCACCCATGAATAATCCTAATGAACAGCTCACAAATTAATTCACCAAAATGATTTTCCAACTGGCTTCGAGCTGAGCACGCAGTCAAGGATCTGCTGCAAGTGGTGATGAGGAAAAGGCAAAGAAGAAAAGGTTGCTGGATCCAGGGAGTGGGGAAGATGCAAATCCCAGAGGAACCAGCACTAGCAAGGACATCATTAACACTGTAAACTGGGCATCAGGAGCAAGTGAAGTGGAATTCAGGCACTTCCAGCCCCATAGGAATGGACAAGGGCTGGCCCTGCTTTCTCACCATCACCGGGTACAGGATTTACAGCCCCCCCGGAGCAAAGGAAAGCAGCTGATGTCTCTTGAGCCTGGGAGAGGCTCATCACATGCAAATAGGAAAGAATTCCATTCAATTTGGAATACATTAATTTCTGCAAAAAGACCACAGAGGACTGCAAAAATTAAAGCCAAAAGTAAGTGTTAGAGACCACTTACTGCAACTTTTATGTGCCATAAGTCTCACCCAAACACTCTCTGCTGAGTCCAAAGACTATTGGAGCTGAGTATTTCAATCCTGTAAAACTCAGCTGCCAGAAGAAAGGGACCACCAGGGCCACTGGAAGGGGTGGGATCCAGCATGAGCCTCCCCAGGAGAACATGGAAAACCACTTGCTTTGAGTGAGATGGAAACCCCCAGGTCTCTGTCTGCAGTCTCCTCCCGAGGTTCATGCTCCATTAAAAGACATAATAGACAATTCAGGGCCATAGGTGAAAGCATGGTCCACCACACTCCACCTCCAGGTGGAGAAGGCCTGAAATAATTTGGAGAAAGGAAAACCCAGAAAGGCAGGACAAGTGTTTCTGCAGATCCAAACAGAAGCTCTGTATGTGCTATTTAAATGCAATCCCTGCTCTGGGCAGGAATTCCTCTTTTCAGCGGGGATCAATGTGAAGGGGTAGAGCCCCAGAGTGAGGTTCTCAGCTTCCCTGGCCAGCCCACCCCTGGCACTGACATTTCTTCCCTCTCTGCATCACTCCCATTTTCACTCCCAGCCTCTCCATCTCACTGCATCTTGCAGCGACTTCCACATCAGCAGGGCACATGCCATGGCAAAGATCCTTCAGCTTCCTGTGCCAAGCATGAAGAGCTCCTTGACCTCAAGTCAAGGAGGTTTTCTAGCCCCCAGAAGACTTTTGTAGCTTTTCTTCCAGCCCTCTTTGTGCTTCTGCAGGCCCTGTCAGAGGCTGACAGCAGAGCTGCTGTGCTGTTCCTGGAATAGCTTTTCCAACGCAGTGTGAACGATCTAGGTCACTCCTGACTCTTTGCTATTCCCCTTTTTATAAACCCAGTGTCAGGCAGATACACAGAATGGCTCTGAAGCTGCCCTGAATGATGCTTTGTGAGATGGAGTCTCTCATCTTGGAGTATGCATTTTCCAGGCTCTCATGGATGGATTTCTCTTCAAATACAGTGGCTGGACTGGAGCTATTTAATGGTCCCGAGGGTTTGGCAGCCATAACCTGCCCTGCTCAGGATTTTTTTCACCTGCAAACCTTATTGTGGATTTTATGATTGTTACCATCTTTACTAAAATTACTTCACAGCTCTGTCTTTCTAATTTCTAGTCCCAGCAGGAGCAGCAGCTCTCCTTCATCTCGGCACACTGGTGTTGGTCAGAGGGTCTGTCACAAACCCAGGAACAGCTGACATTTAACATGCCCAGTTTACAGTGTTAATGATGTCCTTGCTGGTGCTGGTTCCTCTGGGATTTGTATCCAGCCTCCCATGGTGCTGCCAGGGTGCTACTTAGACCTGCTTGGACATGGTCTGGATCAGTGTGGATGATCTCACCAGCCCCAGTCTCTCACAGCAAAGCTCACCAGTCTGCCCAGCCAGAGCTATTTTCCACACCAAAAGCCATTCATTTTGCCAGGGTGTAGCTGCAGGAACTCACTTATCCCTCCTACTATCTGATCTGGCTTCATGGCTTCCTTTCTCAAACCATCATGACTATTTTGTAAATCCCCAGATCCTTGGGATTTTCCAAGTTTTCAAGGCTTGGTTCACAACTCAGCTTTCCAGCTGATGCCTTTGTGTATCCTGGGTTTAGACTTAGGACCAACCTGAAAATATTGGATGTCACTGGGCTTGCACCCTCCTTGGTGCAACATGACAGATTTTCCAAGGAAAACCAGCTGAGCTGTAGCAGTATTCCACAGAATCACAGAACCACACATCAGTTGGGTTTGAAGAGACCTTAAACACCATGTCACTCCATCCCCTGCCATGGCAGGGACACCTTCCACTATCCCAGGTGGCTCCAAGTCCCTGTCCAACCCACCCTTGGACATTTCTAGAGATCCAGAGGCAGCCACAGCTGCTCTGGGCACCCTGTGCCAGGGCCTCAGCACTCTCCCAGGGAACAATTCCTTTTTGTCCTGTCACAAAGAAAATCTTCCCAGAAAGACACATACTACCTTCAGTCACAGATGGACTCTACATCCTGGTTTGTTGATTATGTATTCCTTCAATAAGCTAAAATAATTAATATTATTTTGCATTCTAAAGGGATATTCTGAAGAGACTGGAAAGGTGCCACACCTGCTGGAGCCAGCAGTCAATGAAGGAGCTGCAAACTATTGGCTGTATTTTTTAGGGAGAAAAATTTAGTCAGAAAAATTTAATAGAGATGGAGACTTCCTGGTGAAAATTTGTTTTCAGATACTCAGAATGGTCACATCATTGCAAGGAGGGCAACAGCTGGAATCCATCCTATTTCACTGGAAAAGGAGGGGAAGAAATAGCAAACTGATGATTCTAAATTGATATGTATGTGTCAAAAAGCAGTAAGGGCAAACAAATAACAAGACACATAAATAATAACATTTCATATTGATCACTGAGTCCAAGATGAGCCTGAATCTAAGCAATGCCAGAAATTCAATGGGAGGTTTGAGGAAAGATGACTCAAATTGAATCAATACCTTGAGCTGTTTCCTCCGTCCAATAGTTTATTACGATTCTGAAAAATTTCCTGCTTGAAATTTTTTTACAGCAATTCCAGAAGCTGAGCAGGTGCTGTGTTGGGGAAAATGGCAAAAAGAAAAGAAGGGAGAAAGTGCATGAGAGGGATTGAACTTGGGAACTCCTAAATTAAATTAAATTAAACTACAGTAATTTCACGGCTATAAGGCGCACCTTTTTGACTAAAATTTTGATCGAAACCCAGGAGTGCACCTTATAATCCGGTGTGCCTTATATATGGACAAAGTTGGGAAATTTGCCAACCCGGAAGTGCAATTCGTGAGAGCCACGAGAGCCGTGGCAGCCAGCGCTGGGAGAGGGCGCCTGGTGTTTAAAGGCTGCGCCGATCCGTGAAAAATGTTTGCAAATTGAGCAGCTGCCAGTAAACCCCGCAATCACGCCATTCTGTTACTAATTCATTACTTTGTTGCGCACAGATCCTCGCTAAAAAAAAAAAAAAAAAAAAAAAAGTGCGCCTTATAGTCCGGTGCATCTTATATATGGACAATTTATATATGGACAATATATGGAAATTTGTCGACAGCCCAGACGTGCGCCGTGAAATTACTGTAAATTAAACTCCTCAAACTGTTTCAAAGTTTGGGTGGGAGTGGAAAGATCAAAAACTAATGAAAATTTTCAGCCAGCTCAGCCTTGCTGGCAGTCAGGGATAGGACTTGGGGAGGTTATTTACACTCTCCCACATCCCTTGGGAAGGTTCTCTCCTCTCTCTGGGCGCTGGACAGGGAGCAGTGAGTGCCCAGCTCTGCCATGTCCCTGCTGCTTGTCCCGTGTCCCTGTCCCTTCCCCACAGCCCAGGGTTGCTGGCTGGGAGCCCAGCAGCAGCTCCCGTGCTAATGACCCATCACAGCAGCCTGTCATGTCCTGGGAACGGCGTCTCGTTCCGATCTGGGGATCAAAGAGGGCTCTGGAGCCGTGAATCCCTGCGGGAGGATGAGAGGTCGGCTCAGATTAAGACGTGCAGTAATTTGTGAAGGGTACGAACAGAAGAAACGAGCTATTAGGGGAAGGATTCGTGGCTGGCGGGATCAAAGAGCACCAGTAGGAAATGTTTAGAAGGCACTGGGAACAAAGGGAATGCAAACCCATATGAGTCCATTAATAGACACAGGAAATTTATTAACAGCAGCAACAAATCAAGAGTTCAATAACTTCCTAAATTCTGCTTTTGCAGAGAAACCAGATCTCTTCTCATAAAGCTGATGAAGGACTTGCAAGACTGCTATTAGCCAAGAAATTTAAACAACATACCTAAAAATAAACTGATATTTGACACCTACACCCGGACAACCCAAACACAATCATCCCTAAAGTGTTGATGGAAGTGCATAGCAGGCTTTGAAAATACCAGACAATTGCCAAGTTAGGACTGAGCTATTGTGACAGCCTGAAATCAGATAATTATGGGTTGTATATTGACATTAAGTAATAATTAGATAATAATTTCATATTAGAATAACAGAAGGATTATAAATCTGTACACAAGCTTGGTGAGGTGCCAAGCAGCAAAGGTGGGGTGGGATCAAGAAAGCAGCAAGTCTGCGAAGAAATTTAGGGTGAGCAAAGCAGACCTGAACTGCAAGGAGGGACTCTGTAACAGGTGGGTTTTCGCTTAAATTTGGGTGTATGTACTGACAGGAATGGGTGCATTTAACCAGGACAGGAGGTGCAAGCCCTGGACATGGCTCAGTGACACCCTGGCACTTTGGACCCAGGCTTGCCATCCACCTGGGATGTGGAAAAGATAGAAATAGTTGTGAAGAGCCATGAGAAACAGGAGAAATAAATACGTGTTATGGTGAGAAAATGTTCTTTTGCCTCATGAGGATTTTGGGGGCTCACAGGGGTTTGCAGCAGGCAGCTTTTTTCAGAGGGTCACTGTGCAATTGGACAGAGAAAGGCAGAGCTGCCGGCTCTGGGACATAAGGCCAGGAGATTTCCCACTACAAGAGAGCATTCTGGCATCCACAAAGGTGATTTTCCAGGATATGAATCTTCAGAACAAAAATGGACTCTTTAGGGCAGACAGACCCTGGTAAATGCAACAGCTGGTCTCAATATGAGATTGCTTTGGGAAAGGAAACTTATGGCAGGCCTTGCAAAGTGATCTGCTGATTGTTGGGGCTTTAACCTCTGTAAATAACCTTTTCCTCTGCCTTTTTTGAGGCACTGGGAGAGGATTCCCACCTCCCCTCTCCAAGACAGATGTAAGGTCAAAGAACATATCTGTGAGAGAAGCAGGAATACTGGGTGCACATGTTCCTTTAGATCTTCCTCCTCTACATCCATCCCCGTGCCCTCTTATTCACCTTCTTATGAAGTATCAGATTCAGGATAAAAGGTCACGGACTGGGGGTCATTAGGCTTTTTATTTCAAGTAGAACACGCTCTGTATTTTTATCCATGCCAGACTGAGAATCAATTTGTGGCAGAAAACAAAGTTCATTAATGGAAACACTGCAAATAGTGGGAACCAGCCTAGGAGGGCATTTGATGCTGGATTGCTGCAAGGCATTAATGAGGGGGGAGAAGGGAAGACAGTAGGAGGTTTTCTTCCCAATCACATTGCCTTATATTCCATTCTACCTTCTCCTCCTGCTCCAGTGTGTCCAGCACCCCGTGCATCAGGGCACCAGTGCCCCTTTGAGGGTTCCCTCCCAGCTCTTCATCTCTGGGAGCTGGTCCAAGCCAGGCTGCAAATGTGCTCAGCTTTCCTGGCAACACTTCAGAATAATGGGCAAACCATTTCTGCGGCTCCTTTCCATTGTAGTATTAATCAAACTGAATTCCTGTGGTGCTCATATGGATGTCATATGAAAATCTCACTGCTCATTCCAAATTAAAGCCAATGGAGAAATTTCGCTCCTGTCCCTATCTTGTAGCTCTGAACTCTTGTGCATTTATTCCATTCATGAAATTCTGATTACTGTGGACATCAGGGAATACCAAAGTTGATGACACCCATGAGAAGCATTGGTAATACTTATAAATTTATTGAGAAGCTGGTCAGGTGCAAAGCTGAAACAAACATACTTCCATGTCCTACCTCAACCAAGTACTCCACATCTTAAAACAGAAGCCCTCACCAGCATTTCAAACTGCCCATCCCTCAATGTATTTCAGAACAAGAAGTTTTCAGTGCTGACCCTCAGCAGTGGCCAGTGTCACCATTCAGAAGAAGACACGAGAAACATCCAAACAGCAGCTCTGGAAAAGTTTCAAAGAGTTTTCTCCCCCACTATTAGAAATCCCATCCTGTTTGATGAATTACATGTCTTTATTTAGAACTTTTTTTTGTGGTGAGACATAGGGAAATACAGTTCTGAGAGTACTGATCCCTTTTTTCTCCCCTTGAGAAGGGGGTCAAAGAGCTGTGGACAAATTGCTGGACCCCAGAAGTCACCTGCTGATGAGGCAGACGCTCCTTTGGCCTTAGGCAGGACTTTCAGCCTTGCACCTGCTGAACCAAGCCCAGCATCTGAACTACGACAGCATGAGCACCTACAGGGTGTCTCTTGCCTTCAGTCCAGCCATCAGTTCCAGTCCCTCGGGAACACTGCAGCCTTCAGCCCATCAGAGTGAGGCCACTCACTTCCCCAGAGGAAAAGGGAGGAACAGAGGAATGGGCTGAGGTGGTTCCAGCCCTTCCTGAAAGGCTGGGTAGTGGTGGGAAGGTCCCACCCTGGAGCCCTTGCCCACCCTGTGCCTCCCTGGCTAGCATCAGGTTTGGCAGTGGCAGTGAGCAGATGAATCACGGCTTGGCCTTCTCTTTGTCACAGATAACAAAGCCACTACTGCAGGAAGCCACACATACTGCAGAGCTTTCCAGGAACAACCTTTCCAGACTCCACCGAGCCCTTTCCACACCAGGGATGTTTCCTTCTGATCTTCTTTTAACCTAATCAAACCTCCAGGTACTCTCCCAGAGCAATAAATCATTGGGGGGGGGCTCCTACATTAGCTGTGTCATGACAGGTACTTTGGAAATTGTTCAGGTGCTTTCTCCTTTGTCACACACATCTGGGTTACTCCAAAGCTAGGTAGGAAAACATATAGGAAAATATATTTAGGAAAAAACTCTTTGCTGTGAGGATGGTGAGGCCCTGACACAGGTTGCCCAGACAGGCACTACCACATCCCTGGGAGTGTTCAAGGCCAGGTTGGACAGGGCTTGGAGACACCTGGGACAGTGGAAGGCGTCCCTGCAAATGACAGAGAAGTGGAACTAGATCATCTTTTCCTCTTTCACACTGAGTCCCCAAATACATCAGTACATCTATGATGTCTCTGGATGGCACTGCAGAGAGAGGTCCTGCCCAGGCTGGGAGAAAAGGGAATATCTGGGGATTGCCAGCCCCCAACATTTGGCTGTGCTGCATGGAGTCCACCCCAGTCCTGGCTGTCCCCAGTGGGGAGCCAGACAAGGATGGGCATCACTCTGCAGGACCCGGGGGTTTCTGGTGGGAACAGGGGTTTCAGCAGGTCCAGTGGAGTTATGCAACTGGGCACCGGGGCACCCACTCCTGGCTGTGGAGATCATGGTAGGAGTCTGCCCTGTGTCCATGTGTCCTGGGTGGGCATGGGAGGTCTATCCCAAAGCTCACAGGTGGAGCAATTCTTCTTGTGCCAAGGGTCCTGGGATGGTACAGGGGAGTTTGTTCCCATGCTGAGGTTCACAATGGGGGTCTGACCCTGTGCCCAAAGCATCCTGACACGGCACTTAGAGGGCTGTCCTCACACCATGGGTGGGGGTCTGTCCTGTGCCTGAGGACACTGCGGGCCTGCCCCGTGCCCAGAGTGCGGGAGGCGACGGGGGTCTGTCCCTGCGTGAGGACGGGCCCGAGCGGGCACGGCCGGGGGGCCCGCGGGGCGCAGCCACGGTGGGGGAGTTTGTGAGGGCCGAGCCGAAGCCCCAGCCGAGCTGTGCCGAACCGGAAAGGAGCCGAGCCGAGCCGCACCAGCCCAGCCGAGCCTCTCCGCGCGTCAGCCGCTCAGCTGCCGAAGCCCCGGCGCTCGGCGGAGCCGTCCCGGCGGCGGGGGCGGCGCGGGGCCGGGCCGGGCCGGGCCGGGCCGCCGGTCCCTCCTCCCCGATCCCCCGCTGCTCCCCCTTCGCTCGCTCCCGTTCCCTCCCGTTCCCTCCCCGCCTCCCTGCGCAGCGCGAACATGGCGGCGGCGGCGGCGAGGGACTGAGCAGCGCCAGCGCTCGGCGGCCGCGCAGGTGAGTGGCGGCCCGGGGCGGGCGGCTCGGATGGGCTCGGTCCGGCCCGGCGCGGGGGGGAGCGGCGGGGCTCGGGCCCGCAGCCCGGCCTGGATCGCATCCCTCCTGTCAGCGCGGCCCCGCCGCCGCCTCAGCGCGGTTCCCGGGCCGGGGGCGGCTGTCACCGCCCGCACCTGCTGGTGCCCGTCCGAGACCGGCCCTCCCGGGTCCGGGCAGCGCCCCGGCGGCTCTCCGGCCCCGCGGCTGCCGGGCCGCGCTGTGCCTCCCGGGGAAGCCTCTTGCAGGGCTTTGTTGTTGTGCCGGGTGTCCCCGGGCAGGGCCTCGGGCAGCCGCGGTGCCGCCTCGCCCCGAGACCTCGGAGCGGTTCTTGGGCCGGCCGGAGCCGCCCCCTCCCCGACGCCGCTCGGGATCAGCCGGACGCTCCCGGCTGGAGAGGGAGAGCGGGACCGAGCTGCCAGGGGTTTGCAGGAGATGCCCACGGCTGCGGGCTGTGCCTGGGTGGGTTTGTGTCTTTCCTCCCCCACGAGCCCTTCGGGGCTCAGTGACCCCCTCCTGTCAGCCCTGTGTGCGTGTGGAGCTGCTCCCCGGTGCTCCGAGCAGGTCCCCGCTTGATCCTGCTGCTGGAGATAGCAGGGGTGATGCCGGGGAGCAGCCGGAGAAATCCCATTACCAGCATGCCTGGGGAAAAGCAAGCTGCGCCTCCTTCGCAGCCGCCCCGAGCCGAGTGCTGGGATAGAGCTGGGAGCGAGACAAGATTTGAGCGTTTCGTGCACAGTGAGATGTTTAAAAATAACCCCGGTGACGGCTGGCTCCTGCCGCGCAGGTTTAATCCACGAGTTCTTTGAAGCTCCCGTGTAAAACTGTGGCAGCACTTTGGAGTCTGGATGACTGAAGGCAGAGCTGGCAAATCCGAGCAGGCGGCCTGAGTTTGGGATGCACTGAGCAGCTTGGCTCCCTGGGGCCTCGGATGGTTCAGGTTCAGCAGCTGAACATGAAACTAATTATTTCCATGGGGAACATCGGGATGCGGAGACCCAGCTCTGGGGTCCCCGGCTTTCATTTTTTTGGCTGAGTTTCTATTTACTGTTGTTGTTTATAGTAAACAGCGTGCACTGAGTGGCTGGGAACAGCCATGTGGTCGCTGCAGTTCGCAGCCAGTAATATTGGGGGAAAATGTTCTTCCCCCTCTGTTCAACGCCTGAGCGCCGGCTGCGGGCTGGGCCTCCTCTCGCCTCCCTCTCCTCTTACTCTCACCTTCTGCTGGCCAGGCTGTGCTGTCCGTATGTGTTTGCTGGGAATATTTGGAGTACAGGATGCATTTTAATTCCTTGTGCTTCATCTCAGGCACTGGCGTGTGGCTTGGTGTTAATGTGGGGAACAAAACTTGGCTCGTGGGGGTCTCAGCTTGGGACAAGCTGCTGTGGTGTACAGCCCTGCGTGTGCTGCTGGGTAGTTCAGGATCTGCCCAGTAGATGGTATGAAAATGCAGATGGAAATCAGGGAGTCCCCTACAATGGGCATGAGGGAAATACGGGTATTTCTGTGCTATTTAAAATATTTATTTAATTAAAAGTTTGAGTGTGTTCAATTTGTGAGACATATGCTGAGTCTTGGTCCTCCTGGTTTGGTATTTGCATCTTAGCAAGTGACAGTTCTGGATCTTGATAACCCGCTTTTCTTGAGGCACTTTTGTGGAAACCTGATGAATTTCCCAGGACAATATGGTGTCTATAAGTAAAAGATGCTGTTAGGGTATTAAATTATGATCTTATTCTTCAAGTAGCTTTTCTTCAGTCTAGACAGGAATGCTCTGGGAGCTGTGTCCATGCCCTGTGTCTAATTTAAAGGAATGTCTGAAGCTTTGTTTCATAATCTCAGGCATCAGGGACCTCCAGAGATGTCCTGGTTGTTTCCCAACCCTGGGTAAGGTCAGCTAGACTTCTAAACCCTTCCTGAGTAACAGCTTCTTTTAAGGCCCTTTGTGCTGGCAATTCCACATCCTGTGCAGCTGATGTATGCCAACACTTAGGCCTCATCATTAGAGAGATTTTTTTGGGTATTTAATCTTTGTCTTGCACTTTATAGCTGTTCTTCTTCTCATGTCCAGAGCTCATGGAGAGCAGCCTACTCCCCACATCACTCCGCTTTCTACATGTCTGCAGCTCAGTTAGAAGTATTTGAAGATTTTTTTTCCCTCTCCCTAAGCTGAGCAAGAGGAGTTTCCCCAGTCTTCTCACATGGTCATGCCAGCCTAGCTGATCTCTGTCTCTGACTTGGATTCCGCTTCTGTTCACACCTCAGCTGAAGTGCCATGGTCAGGACAGGACTGTGTCAGTGGGGCTTCTGCAGAGCAGTTGTAATAAGTTGGGCCCAAATTACCCCATTTTGGGTATGTCTCAGCACTGTTATGTGACAAGGGATGCAGATCACATGTTTGTGTATTTGTGCTTTTAGCTGTGTGTTTGTGACAGAGGACTTGGCATGCTCAGTGAGCTCCTGTTTGCAAATCTGGAGTAGTGTGCTAGCAGTGTGAGCTAGGAGCTGTGCTGAGTTAAACCTTGGCATGTTTGGGGCTCATGTCTGCGCTGTAATGTTTTCATCTAGCACCCTGTCTTTTCTCCTTTTCCTTGCCTGCTACTGAAATTCAGTTTCTGCAGTGAGACAAAAAGATTTTGAGTTGTTTATGCATCTATTTGTGTTTGAGAAGTTTCCTGACAAGGAGGGGTCCCTGAGAAGTGAGGGAAGATGCATTGAGGACAGAGCAGCAACTCTGGCTGCCAGCTTCTCTTGTGAGTTGGTTAAGCTCCTGCATATAAGGAATTCAGAGACATGCCAAGGTAAAAATCATCTCCACAACTGAATTCTTAGTGTAGCAGAATTACTCTGACCCCTCCTTCACCCCAGCACTGCATCCTGGTGTAGCACCTGCACTCCAAGCTGGGACATGAATGTTTCATCTCACTTTGTTTGCAGGATAACACAGCCTAATCCTAAAGGAAATGCATTTTCTTCATATAATACAGTTGTAAAAAGTTCCTTTCTTACCCAGCTTAAATATTTACCAGTGGCAGCTGTTTTAAAACATTTGCACTATGTTTAACTTGATAGTACAAGTCTGAGAGTAACAGGAAGCACAAGAAAACTTCCCTGAGTATCACCAGGTCTCAGTGGGCTTGGAGTGAACAAATCCAGTGACCTGAACTGGTGGTGTCAGAATTATATCTGCTGGGGGCACCTGAGCACTGGAGATCAGCAGCTCCTCTCTTTGCAAAGCTGTGCTCTGTCCTGGGTGGCAGTGTCCCTTAGCAGGACATTTCAGAAGTGCTTTCAGCTGTGAGCAGAAGGAGAGATCAGTACAGGGACATCACTGCAGCCTGGCTGGTGCTGAAAATACTTAATTCTCAGAGTTCTCTTAATTCAATTCCCTTAAAAAACAGAGTAATACTTAGCTCTTTTACCAAGGTTTTCTACATACAGCACCTCTAGCAGATTTAGACACTGACACACAGATTGCAGTCTGCAGGGTTCACTCAGTCACCTACCAAATGCTTCTGCCTCTCTAGCAGGGATTTAAGCAGAATTTGTGTCTCTGCCTCTGCTCTTAACTGGGCTGAATCTCACACTTTTGTGCAGACTCATCCTGAGCAAAAAATCAAGAATTTGGCTGAGAACTGAAGGAAAAAGATGAACATCTGTTTTGCTGCCTGTGCTGTTTGCGTGGCAGCCTCGTCCAGCAACCCAGATGGACAGGTGATGATGTCTGAGCTGCTCCAGAGGAGCCTAAAGCACTTGGCTTCCTGAGGGCTGACTTGATCAGCAGAGGGAAGTGACCCCTGCAGCTCCACGGCCTGCCTGGTAACACATCACTGGAGATAAGGAAACAGCAGAGTCGATGAGGTCATTGCCAGCACAGAGGAGCTGACGTGGGAATTCAGAGCAGTGCTGTTTTTTCCCTAGCTTGCGCTTCTGCCGCTCTCATTTCTTGCTCAGAAGTTTTTTCTGTGTGTATTATAAATTGAATAGTGTTATCACCAATCAGAAACTGAACTCCTGCTAGAGTTGCCTCCTCCCTGCCAATGTGCTCAGAGTTACCCAGCTCCAATTAGCTTGTACATTTTCCAGACTGCCACAGTGGGAACAGCCCAGAAACCTCCCCGTGGCTCAGGTTTGTTTTCAACAACGGAAACTGTAGGAGTAGATGCCAGTGGAAATTTGTGAAGCTCACTGTTTGCCCACTGAGTTTCATGCAATTCCTCCCCTCTCCTGGCCCTTCCAGGTTTCATTGGACACTGGTCTGAGTTTGCCTCATTGTGGCAAGGGAATAAGTTTGGTTCAGCCATATCTGGGGTGACATCTGCTGTGGTTTGCTGTGGGGTTGGAGGGAGGTAGGTGCACCCTTCTGATTCCTCAAGGTGCTGCTGATGTTTGACTCCAGGAAAAAATCCTGCCAGGAAAAATGCCTGTGGGGATCTGGAGGATGCTTTACAATGTTTGAGTTCAGTGTTGGCACAGGCTAAACAGGGTGAAGCCCACCTGTGCTCCCCTGAGTGAGCCACAGTCCCATTGGCTGCTGCTTGCAGTCACCTCCTTGTTGCCCAGTGCTGGAACACCTGCAGCCAGCACCTGAGCAGCTTTCATCCACTGTGCCCTCCCTGTGCCACTGCTGCAGGGTGTCCCTGCTCCTGGGTCTCCCTCCCTCCTCGTTCAGAGCAGCCTCTGCCTCCTCCCCCACGCTGAGCCCTCAGCAGTGGGATGCACGTCCAGCTGTGTGTGAGGTGAGCAGGAGGGCAGCCTGTGTTCCCTGTTCCTCCTTGCTCCCTCCTGGCTGTGGGAGCCTCCCTGGGCCACTGCCAGGGCCTGCCTGTCCTCCCCGTGTCCCTGCAGCTGCAGGGAGGCCAGGCCAGGGAGCTGGGCTGGGCTGCACACACCTTGGGGACACACACGAGCAGTGCTTTGGGGCAGGAACCCAGGCTTGGCTCTGTGTGGCACAAAATGTCCCTGAAACCAGCTGGTCTGCAGAGGTGACAGCTCAGGGTGAGGGTGGCTACCTGAGCTCAGGCTGAACGCACTGTACACACTGTGGGAACTGTGCAGTGTGCTGGGCATCTCCCTGCAGTGCTCTCCCCCTGCAGTCACTGCTGTAGGGCCCCTCGCTCCCCACTTCTGCCTTTCCTGCCCAGCTGCAACACATAAGGTAGGAGAAATTTCTGCTCTGTATTTGTTAGTTAAGTGAAGGCATAGAGAGCAGGCAGAAGAGCTGATGGAGTCTGATGTGGACCAAGGAGGAAGTTGTACCAATTCCACTTTCTAAAAATAAGTTGAGAGGCTGTTCACGCAGCCCAGAGACTGCTGCTCTCTGTATGCTCACTGTGGTTGTTTTTATTTTTTTTTTAATTTTTTTTTTTGGTCTTGTTACAGCAAATCTTAGATGCTGCAGTCCATTAAAATTATGCAGTGGTTGTGTGATCAGAGAGGCACCTATGGAGAGAGTCTTGTGGTTTCAGTGTTTCTAGAAGTGACCTTGAAGAACCACCCATGCATTATGTTTCCTAGAGGTTTCTCTAAGGAGTTCTAAGATTTCCAATGATGTTGATTCCTACTTTACTCTGTAATCCGCTCCAGTGCCTGACTATTCTGAGACTGAGGAGCTTTGCTTGATTTCAGGCTGGTATTGGTACTTTAACCCCCTCATTTTGACATATCACCGTCTTTTCTGGCAAGCTACCAAAGAGAAGAAAAATTCTGTAAATGTAATCATTGTGTAGGATTCTATCTTCCTTTCTGCCTTTCCCTTCTGTGCTCAGAGAGCATCTGCTGGCTCTTGGGCAGTGCTGTGGATTTAATGATGTGTGTGGCAGCGGGGCAGCCCCAGTTCCATTTCCCCCTGTTTTTTTGCCATGCCTAAAAGTTCTTGGTCTGTGCTAATGTCACTGAAAATAGGGTGACATGGGGTTTATTAGAATGGTGTATAGTGAATTCCCAGGTTGTCTTATACTTCTGTAGCACAATGTGTATCTTGAACATTTAAAGAGTTTTTGGTTAGTGAGACATTTTATAAAAGTCAACAAGGTGACATTAAAAGTTACATTATTTCAAAACATGTTTTGTTGCCCAGAGCAGCTGTGGCTGCCCCATCCCTGAAAGTGTTCAGGGCCGGGTTGGACACAGCTTGGAGCAACCTGGAATGGTGAAAGATGTCCCTGTCCATGGCAGGGGGTGGAACCAGATAAGATTTAAGGTCCATCTAGCCCAGGCCATTTAGTGATTGTGTGTGTGCATACACCAGCTCTCCAGACCCGTGGGACTGGTGAGAAGTACCTGGCAGGAGCCAAACTCCCTGGTTTTTGCTGGTAGCAGGTCAGTGTGAGGCAGCCCTGACCCAGGAGTCCTGGAGCTGTGTGGTGCTGCCTTTGGGCTGAGCAGCACTGATTGCAGTTTTACGGTTTCAGCTCAAAGCTTTCGTGCCTGCCTTCAAAAAGACCAGGACACATTCTCATCATCAGCTGGTCCTAAGTTATTTGTCAGACTCTTACAGAAAATAACTCTTGAGGTAGTACAGCATCATTGAAAGATATTTTCAGGTGGGGTTTCCATTGGAGAATCAGCTGCAAGTGAGGTACTGTGACCTGGTGATGTGCTGAAGGGCCATCAGCCACCAAGTGTTGTGATTGATTTTAGTTTACATCTGTGTCAGGAGTGTTCCTAGTTCACTAGCAGTGTATAATCCATGCTTCTCATGCAATGTTCCTAGTTTAGTAACGGTGTATAATCCATGGTTCCCATGTAATGTTCCTAGTTTAGTAACAGTGTATAATCCATAGTTCCCATGTAATACCCTGGCTGATAGAAGTTTAGATATTTCGGGTTTTGGTGCTAGTAGTCTTTCTGTCCTTGTGAGCAGGTTACTGAGTAAAATGTCTTTTTTTTTTTCCGTAGCTGAATACCTGCTGTACTGCTTGTTTTGTACAGTTGACATTATCCAGAGGATATTTGCCACCGATTTGCAGCAGGTATCAGTTCCACCACCTTGCTGCTCACCTGGAGCCCTTAACTCTTAGCACAAGTGGAGTGAACCGTGGCAGCTGGCTGACCTCACAGCCCCGCACTGGAGTTTTGCATGGCTGTAAATGCCACGTCTCCTGCAGCATGGCAGGAGGTAGCAGCTCACTGCATGGTGAATTGTGCCTGGAGAGGGCAGGAGGAATTTGTTTCCCTTGGGCATTATCCAAGCCCTGCACTGTAGATGTGGGCGTTCCCACTGTTGTTCCAGCATTATGGTGGGGTTGAGGGATGGCTGTTGAATCTTGGCTCATTTTCCATCACCACAGGCTTTGCTCTCGTCTTGCACACTGCTGGCACAGTCTCCAGTTCTGTGTGTGTGTGGTAGTATCAGTTACCTTGTGCCTCACCAGAGGACTCGGTGTGTTCTGGGGCTGCTCAGTTATTTCATATTGTTGTCAGCTGGAAAATCTGTAAATGCCCTGTGATATTTCATGGCTTTATAAGCTGTACAAAATGTCCAGCAGGTACTTGAAAGTGGAGCAGATACAGTCTGTAAGAGTGCCTTGTTTTCATTAGCTCCGTGGCAGACACTGAACATACTTGGAGAGCTGCAGGATGGACTTTTGGTTGCTTGTGGTCATGGTTTGGGGTTTTTTTTTATTGGCATCTACTGTGTGTTGTACAGAAAACAGTGAAGGGCCTCACAGAATATTTTTTAGTTGTCCAAACTCTTGGCCCTTCAGGAATCATTGAGCAGCCTAATAACTTTTTCTTTATATAATTAACAGCAATGTGTTCAAGGTTTCCTGCAGGAACTGGCTAGTGATTTTTTGTCTCTGGGAGTAATTTTTCTGAGCTATTCTTTCTGTCCATGTCTAAATTGTTGTTTCTTTTGTTATTAAATTGAGTGTTATTTTGAAGGGTATGTTGTACTCTTTCTGTATCCAGACTTTGTACTCAGTAGAGGATATTTCTCCTATTTGAGTAGATAGTTTTGAATACTGGGATTTATTTTCTTAAGTCACAGACAAGACCAGAGTTACACACAGGTTAAAAATAGCAAGCAGTAATTAATACCCATCCTCAGTGTGCCTGGCTCTTCTGGTTTCTCTTGACATGTTGCACTGCAGCAATTTCCTTTCTTTTTCCTAAGAAAGAGATGAATTAATCTTTCTCTACATAAGTGAGAAAATAAAAGATGCTTGTTTCCTGCCCTGGCACACCATTCCCTTGGGCTACAGTGAGTTTGTGGGAGCTCTTCTAGGCAGCCCTTGCTGGGCTGGAGCAGAGCAGGCACCGGGAGGAATGGCACAGCCTCTCCCTTCACTCTCCCAGACATCCTTCTTTCGCCCATCAGGGCTGGATTATCTCTGTCTCAGTGCTCCAAGCAGCAGAGACTGACTCTTCCGCTCTGACAGGGGTAAATCCAGGTTTTGTGGCTCTGCTCCATACCCCGAGGGTTTGGAGATTTTATCTTTCTTATTTCTTTAGCAGATGGGGCAGATCAGTAGGAACTATTTCTCATCTGTCCTTTGTTTGCATAAGAAGAATCAGCTGCTGGAAGTGTTGGAGGGGAGTGTGGCTGTGCTTCCTGCCAGGGAGACCCTGAGTTTTGTCAGTCTAAAGGTAGATTTTTATTTTTATTTTTATACACACACACACTAAAGGGATCATTTTAACCTTGCCTTCTCTGAGAGAGCAGGTTCAGGAGGACAGAGGGAGTTGCATTTGGAAGGTTTGGGAAAGTTGGCTGTATGGATGTTGAGTCAGGGACAGGGATTTGTATATGGATCTGTGAAGGATTCAGCCTTGAGTGTGACTGGAGTGGTGCCCCCCTCCCTCCTCTGTCAGCAAGGACATGTCTGTGTTGGTGCTGGACCTCAGGAAGGTAAGAAATCCTTAACTCCATGGAAGGTCATTTCTTTGTGCTAGATGAGGAAAGAGAGCACTTTAGGCACTCCAATAACATATTTCTTTGAAGCCATGTGAGGATCAGGATGAGTTTTCATCCAGTGTATTTTCCCAAGGGATATTGCTAAGTGTTCCGTTTGATTGTTAGGGTTTGTTATAGAAGGAAAATGCAATTATAGGTGTATGTAACCATCATCATCCCCCATGTCTCAGTATTTAGCTCATTAGACAGTGGTGATTTTGTCCCTCACCTTTTTTTCAGGATTGGTTTGTTCTCCTCTGCTCCCTGAGCTCTCATCTCCCTCCCTGCCATTTCAGTGGAAACCCTTGCCCCTGTGTCTCCCTGAGGATCATTCTCCTCCCTTGAGCTTGTGAGATACAGGGTACTTTAAAGGATTGGGTTGTCTCCTTCCTCTCTCTTTGCAAGGTTTCCCTCATTTACATTTCTGTTGTGTCCCCTAATTACCATCCCTTTGGTTTTTTATTCCCCGTCAAGCTGCCTTTCCCTGCTTATGGTCTCCTGAGGACGCTCTGCTGAAACTTTATCAAACTTACATTACTAGAAATAGTTAATGCAAAATGTTCTTTGAGGAATTCTCACATCCTGCTTGCAGCATCCCTGCACAGTCTGTCGTGACATTTCCAATAGAGACACAACTGGAAGTCAGCCCTTTCCTTCTGGATTGCCTCCTGTTTCTCCTTCTATAGGGACATAGGAATACATTGCCCTCCCATATCTTCCATAAAGAGTTTATTTTTTAATTAAGTATAAGTTTGATTAAACATTTTATATATACATATATCTAAAGGGTGTCAACCAGAGACCTGTGAAGAGTTTCCACACTGGAGCCCATTCTGGGGCCACATCCATCACCCGTGTGACTGTCTGGGAAAGCAGCCATGGCTGGCTGTGCAAGGGGGGCTGTACTAGCCTGTCTGGGGGTGATATGGAAACCATGCACTGGTTTTTAATGTGCTCCTGTTTCAATTCTTATTTAAAGACTTTGAAGCATCCTATTGTGTGCTTTTCTGAGGGGTGACTTTGTAAGTGCCTTGGGCAGAATCCCATTTCAAGGTCTCCTGTAAGCCATCTGCTTTCAGTAATAGCTCTTGGCTTTGGCATGTGGCTCAATGCAGGCTGAAATAGCCACATTGCTGCAAAACTTTCTTTACTGACTGCATAGCTTTGGGCTTCCCACTGTGCCTGCAAGGCTGGTGCTCTGTCCTCAGGATTCATCCTCCAGCTTGTCCCCAGGCAAGGGGGGACATGACCCAGCACAGGAGTGTGGAGTGCACCCTGTCCTGCACCTCCCTGTGTTCTGGGAACGCATGAAAGGAAACTCAGGTACGTGCAAACCTGGCCTGTGGCCTGATTCCCACTCACCAGGGTGTCAGGGTACACTCAGAATATGCTGGCTGGGATCAGGCTACAGAGCCCCACGTGTCATAAATCCTCTCTAATTCCAGGTGTCCTCAGTGGATTGGGTACACTGCTGTGCCAGTCTATAACCCAGGCCATTCCTCTTCTAAAGTCAGGAGATTTTAACTTTTAGCTATGGGAGTCCTGCTGACACAAAATAGCTGTAGCACAGATGGTTCAGTGTTGGAAACAGCAGCCTTGGGCTCACAGATTCAGTTCCTTGCTTTGGCATGTTCTTCCCATATGGCACTGAAGTCCATCAGTCCTTTGCTTTTCTATATGAAATGGGCACCTTACCTGCCCGAAATGCCAAAAGTCTCCATGTTGAGACTATGTTGTATTTGGCACAGCTCCCTGGAGGTACAGTGACAGGTCAGAAACGTCTCTGCGTAACACCCAGAAACAGAGATCTGCAGCTTTTCCCAAAACCCCTTCAGAGCAGTTATGGGGAGCAATGGTGTTGCTGCCATCTTTCACACTGGGACATGGGACATGGGCACTGCTCGCCTCAGAGGCAGAACCTCAAAGTGACCTCAACAGGACCAGCCATGAAGGATTTTTTACTGAAATAATTATGAAGCTTCCTTAAGCCAAGCTGTTACTACCGGGGGTCTGTATGATTAGCTGAAGTCTGCGGCACATCAGCACGAGTTCCTGGTGGGCACTCACTGTCCATGGCAATGAGAGGCAGCCTGGGAACATGCTCCTGTCTGGGGAGGAGCAGCACAGGATCCTCTGTGTGCTGTGAATCCCTGCCCATGTCCAGGGGGCTGCAACAAGAGGATCTTTGAGGTACCCAAACCATTCCATGACTCCGTGGTGCCCTGCATGGGAAGGCTTTAGGTTTTGCAGTTTTCTTTCTATTTGACTGGGTGGGGAACTAATCAATAGCAGTCTTAAAAGCAGCTCTGATTTTCAGCAGTGTGTGGGCTTCTTACAGCAGCTGAGCCCCATCTTTCCAAAGAGGATTTGCAGGGCTGGAGTGTTCACCCCACTCACTCAAAAATGGAGCCACAGAGCTGGAACTCCCAGCTCATCAGTAAATATGTCTATTCTGAGAAAATTTGTCCTGTTAAGGGGCTTCCTTTAGCAGATTTAAGTCAATTTATCTCATTTGGTTTTTATTTTAAGCCTTTTCATGTCTCCATTTCTCTCAGTCTGGGTATCCTGGTTATCTGGAGTGTGCCAGATATATTGTCTTTATTGCAGCCTCTTCAGTCTTTGTGGAGAGCAAAATCTGCTCACAGTGATACATGCCAGGATGGTTCTGGTTTGATCCAAGGCCCATGCTGGTTTTGTTGGGTTTTTTGTTGGATAGAGAAGGAAATTTTTATTGAAATACTGCAAGGTTTTGTTTAATTTCTTCCATGATCATGAGCAGTGGTAACTGTTGCAGCTTTGCCCACAATGCTGGTTCCTCTCTCTGGTCCTTGTTTTTTGTTCTCATCCTGGGGGTGATCTCTTGAGCTTGACTCAGCAGTGTCTGGTGGTCCAGCTGCCATTTCCTGGGAGGCTGACTTATCTCCTCTCCCCACCAACCTGAAGGTGTTCAAAAGGAAGTCATAAAATCGATATTTTCATTGTAGAAACATGGTCTATCCAAGTTTTCCACATGGTTTTTTTTGTCTTTTAAAATATGTACTCCCGTGAGGCTTGGCCCAGGGGCTGAGGAAGTGTGTTACTTGTGATCACATCTTCGAGACACCTCAGTGTGTTAACACAAGAATGTGTTTGTGAGGAGCCTGTCGTGAAGTCTGGAGCTCATCAGTCCACTTCTTACATGGTAGAAAGATAAAATTAATTCCAGAGAACGAGAGATGTTGGAAATGACAGAAAATCCTTGGGTAGAAAGAGGAGTAATGGTTTGCAGGCATCAGGTATTTCAGATCACACAAGGGGATCAGTAGTGCAGGAAGTACCAGAGTTCACTGTACAGTGTTAATTAGAAATATTCCCTGGTATGAATGTAAGCACTCTCTAGACCTGATGAGGGGAGAGATGCTTTCAGAAGTGCTGTATCTTCATCAGCCTTTGTTCAGAGCTGCCAAAAATGTGATTCTGCGCAGACAAGGAGAAATAAAACTCCAGTCTTACCCAGAAGGATGGTAACAGGGAGGTGGAAAGAACTAAAATCATTGGTTAAAATAAATTCTGACTCACCTTTTTAAAATTGGAAACTGCTCACTCCTGAGAGTTTCCTTCATCTCCCACATAAGCATTCATTTGGCTTTTTGGTTTAGGACTCCTTGCCTGCATGGCTGGTGCTCAGTCCTGGGAACAGGTCTTTGGCTTCTGCCCAGGGAGGGGGTCAGTCAGCTGGCTCATCAGAGCATGCCTTGAGGGCAAGAATTATGATTTAGACTTATGATTTAGATTTATTATTTTAGAATTATGATTTAGATTTAGGTTCTGCTGTCCACAGATCAGGCAGAAATCTGAGGAGCCAAGTCTAGTGTGAAAACTAAAAGCAATAAGAGGTATCAGATCATGGACTGACAGTCCGCTGGTTTCTAAAGTAGGCTGAAAGTGCTTTTATTTCCCCACCATGGAGACTAAAAATGGCAAAAAAAGGTGTTAAATGAACAAGCAGGCTGATTTCAGAAAAGGTTCTTCTCCTAGAGGGTAGTGGGGCACTGAACAGGCTTCCAGGGAATGGGCCTGGTTCCAAGAGCTCGAGGAGCAGCTGGAGAATGCTCCCAGGGACAGGGTGGGATTGTTGGGGTGTCCTGTGTAGGGTCAGGAGCTGGAGTTGATGATTCTGATGGATCTCAGGTATTATGGAATTCACATGATCTGCTCATCGTGTGCCTGGTTTCCTGGTTGAGTTGGGATGCCCCTGGGTGTGCCTGTGTCACACATGGTCACATAGGAGCTTCCAGAATGGAGCTGAGACATTGCAGCAGGGAGGCTGGAATGGCAGCACTGCCACCACCCATGGCAGGCAAATTCCTGAGGGAGTTTGTAAGGGACAGCTCTGTACTGCTGGAAACATGGATAGTGTTTGATGGAAATGTGACTGTGAAGAAAACCTCAGCTGAAGCAGAGGTGACATGGACGGGATTTTTAGTGGCTGCAGTGGTCATGGTGCTCCAGACCTGTGCTTTTGTGGGGAACAAATCAATGACTGCAGGCACTTTGTATAATGAGAAACTGTCAGGATTTTCTCGTGGCAGCCCCATGGGATTTCCAAGAAGCGTCATTCTCACAGTGCTGTGTCAATATGCAGAGTTTCCTTTTCTTCCCCCCGCAATCCCAATCTGTGGAGTATGCATCCGATCTAATAAAACCATTTTCCAGCTTCACTGTTGGTGGTTTTGTTCCTCTTCTCTCTGAAAGCCTCTGGCCTGCTGGCAGTGGCATTGTCCAGCGAGGTTTGAAGCTTGGCACACCATCAACAAACCTTCAGGTTCCCTTTCAATCAAACATGGTAGTGCCGAGATCTGACTTGGATTCCATCCCAAGGTTCACTGTAATCATCCTTGTATAATAGGAAGTCCAAACAACCCCAGGAAATAATTCAGACATGGCTGGTGCCTTGAGTGGAATAAAGAAGAGCCTAGAAGAGACGTTGAGAGCCTCAGCTCTAACTCTTTTTTATAATTATGCACTCCAAAGGAGTGGAGGCTTTGGAGATAAAGGGATTACATGCATCTCATGAGGGCTGGAAAGATGGGACAGCATCTTTCATTCACATTTTCTCATTTCTGTTTTACTGATACTGTGGCAGTTGCCACATTTTGTGGAAGAATATTGCAGAGCAGGCTCCCCTCTAACCCTGCAGTTCCCTTCCAATCTGGCACAGGTAAATTGAATCCATCTACCCTTAGGGATGAGCTTTTGGAGGAGCCTGTTGGCAAGAGCACTGGGGGGAGAACTTAATGAGATTAAGATGCATTTCTGCACTGTTTGTGCTGCAGGGGAGAGCAGTGCTTGGAGCTGGGGATGCCCTGGGTTGCTCTTCCAGCCCTGGCTGCCTCTCTGCTGCCTGAGAAAAGAGAAAATGCATCAGAGGTGTGAAGCTCAGTGTAAGCCAGCACAGGGCTCGCCAGGGGATGAACAAACCATGTGCTGCCCCTGGCAGGAGGGCAGGGGCTCAGCTTTTCCTTCCCAGCACAGCAGCTGTGGCAGTGATGTGGGCAGGGTCTGGCTGAGCACCCAGCCTTCATTCAGCTCGTGCTTGAGGCCTGGCTGCTGGTGGCCCATGGGTCTCATGCTTTGATACCCTTACAAACACTGGTTTGCTTTTCAATGTCTGTGTCATTTGTAAGGTTACTCGTTTACTGCTTTTGATAACTTCCTCCTTAAGGAAGTTGCATGTCTGTTAGTTTCCAGTGAACTGTTCCTTCTCCCTGCTGGATAGTTGGGAGGTTTTCACTTTTGTAGGTTTGCTCTGCTGCACTGGGAAGGGATAATTTGGAGTCCCCAGTTCCCTCTCTTCATGCTGCTCATTATTTTATATGCCTCTCCTGTGGTCTCTCTCCTTTTCATTACTAATCAGGTCTAGTCTTTTCAATCCTCCTTTGTGTGATAGTTTCATTTTACAAAAGCTGAACTAGTTTCTATCAGCTCAGTTGATGTGATCTTACTCATATCAAAGGTGTTTAGCAGCCGCAGTCCCGTGTACTCACTGCAAGCTCAACTTAAATTGTGTCAAGTTTTGTGCTGCTTTGCGAGTGCAAGTGGGAATGTTTGTTACAGCTGTCTTTAAATTTAAATTTGGATGTTTTAAATGAATTAAATATGAACATGAATAATGCAGCTGGTAATGTATCCTTTCTGCAATTAAATGCAAACTTTTTCATTTTGTCTCTCTGCTTTCAGGTTTTGCTATGCCGCAGTGTTTGTACTGACTCTGCTGTCTTGCAGGAGTGATGGGGAACTAGAGCCCATGACAGTTCAGTGGAGCCCTTGGCACTTTTTATATCTTGGTGAGTGAAAGTTGTTTGAAACTCTGGGAGAGGCACTTCATCTGCTACTAAAGGCAGCAAAGCAGTTGGTCTTTTTTACATTTTTAAGGTAGCATCCTTCTGGAATGAATTTGCACATTGATCTGTCCTTTCAGGTTTTAAATTCTGCAAACCAACACTCTGTAATGCTGTAGTTTATCCTTGGGAGATTATCTTGATCTCCACAAGCAAAAGAAACACAGCTTTTGAAAACAAGGAGAGTTTTAACTCTGGTGGGCAGCTCTGTGCTAGTGTCAGGCTCTGGAGATGCAGCATTGCAGCTGTGGAAATCTCAAAGGCTTTATTTGATGCAACACTGAAATTGTGTCCTTTGTGCCATGGATCCAGCCAAGGTTCTCATCAGGGGCATGTTTGTGCCTGTGGTGATTCTGGAAGATCTGTCTCTGGATAGCCTGTTTTGCCCCTTGGATACCAGACTAGCTTCTGCTATTTATTACTTTCCCATTTTTTCAATCTTCAGTCCCTGAATGGAGTAAAGGCCACGTCCATTTGTGCCAGGGTGCTCCTGTCCTGCAGTGCCTGTGAGCTTGTCTGTTCTGCCTTTGACTTTCTCTCTACACTGAAGTCTCCTCACTGGGGCATTTCAGCCTTGTCAGAACCTACAGAGTGATTCCTCTTGCCATCCAGTCTGTTGTCAGTGAGATAAAGTCCCTGGGTGTTTCAGGTTGGAAGGAGCTTTTGGACGTTGTCTGGTCCAATGCTGCATGCAGAGATGGACTGGCTTTGAAGTCAGAGTCAGCTACAAGGTTAGATCAGGCTAGCAGGGGAGGGAGCTGGTGATGTTTGGAGTATCTCCAAGGGTGGAGATTTTACAGCTCTTCTGGGCAGCTATAAATTACAGTCAGTGGAAATCATCAGTTCCCAAGCCCGGGGCAGCAGAGAGGCAGTTCCTATCTGAGCTCTCTGTGACCAGGGACAGGACTCAAAGGAATGGCTGGAGCTGTGTCAGGGGAGGGTCAGACTGCATATAAGGAAAAGGTTCTTTCCCCAGGAAATAAATGGTCATGAGCCTAAGCCTGCCAGAACTCCAGGAGCATTTGGACAATGCTGTCAGACACCCCCAGGGTGAGGCTATTGGCCAGGAGTTGGATTTGATGATCCTTTGGATCCCTCCCAGTTCTGATTGTACCAGTTTCAGGAGGGCTGAGGTACACAGTGTCTCCATGGCTGAAGAGGAGCATCCCTGCATCCCAGGGCAGGAGCTGGTCCCTGTCCCTGGGATGGAGCAAGGCTCCTGGCTCCCATCTGGCTGTGTAGGTCCAGCTGCCCCTGGGGCAGGCAGGCTGAAGCTGTGCATCATGGAGTTTGGCTCTGCCTCTTCTCTAGGCATTGCATGACTCTGAGCACACAAATTATTTTGCTTTTTTTGTTCCTTGAGTTATGATTTTGCAGGATTAACCCATGTGTTGCTCTCCTGTGACATAAGATGTATGGGGGATCTGGGTGGTGCAGAGCTGTGTCACAAGCTCATGAAGACTGGCAGGAGTCAGGCTGGGGCTGCTGCATTTGGACGGTTTCTTGGGAGCATATTTTGGAGTGCAGTGTCCTTGAGCTGGCACTCATGTGGCTCTCAGCAAAGTGGGACTCCCTGTGCAGCTTAAGTTTCCTCCTTTGGGGAAGAGTCCCCATTTGTTTATTTATTTATTTGAATTGGACATTTACAACATGTGATTCTCTTCCATGACATGAGATCTTGCTGAGAGCCTGCTGTAGTGTTGGCTGAGGAATACCAGCAGTCAGTTCTGTGCTTCATCACTATCACAGAATTATGGAATCATTAAGGTGGAAAAGTATTTCCAAGATCATCAGGACTGAACAGCACCATGTCCACTACACCAGAGCACTAGTGCCACATGCTGTCATTTCTTCAGTTCACCACCACCTCCCTGGACAGCCCATTCCCATGCTGGACAACCCTTTCTGTGAAGTGATTCTTCCTGATGTCCAACCTGAACTTCCCCTGGCACACCTTGAAACCATTTCCTCTTGAACTGTGCCTTGTTCCTTCAAAGCAGAGACCAACCCCCACCTGTCTGGGGGTTGTAGAGGGTGAGGAGGTTCCCCTGAGCCTCATTAGGGTTATGTCATTGTGAGGATGGAGAGTGCAGTAATGCACCCTTGTCCTGGGCTATAACCTTTCACAAACCCTGTCTGAGCAGCTCAAACACACTCGCTATTTTTTTTCTCCCAATACTTCTGAAGGGAAGGGGTCACACATCCCTGCCCAGTAGGACTCTGAGGTGCTCAGGCTGAAACATCTTTTCAGAAGCCCTCAGAGGAGCACAGGAACTCCTGTGCCAAACACATGAGATTTGTGCGTGTGGGTACTCGAGAAAGTCCCACAGACAGCTGAGGGGCAGAGCCAGAGATGGTGAATGCTTGTCTGGTGCCTTTAAATATAAACACCTTTCAGCCTGGGTTTTTATGTCAAGGGGACTTTTCCTGCCATGACTGCTAGTCTTTAATAAAAATGGCTGAAGAAAATTATGGAAAGAAGCTTTAAAAGTTGTAAATAACCTTTCACATGTAGGTTACCTTCTGCTATTGAAAGGGAAACCAACCTTACTCCTTTGACAAGTGTGTGCAGACACACATGCTGTTTAGAGGAGAGGCAATAAGTGACTACTGTGCACCTTTTGATTTGGATTTTTAAAAAAACAGAACTTCTTTTTCCTTTAGTATTTAATACTCCTTCAGTATTTTTCTTCTCAGAGTATTGCTCAGTGTTGCATGTAAAGAGGCTGTAGTTTGTAGAGCTGTTACAGAAAATTAAACTCTATTTCTCTTACATTTAGAAAAAGCCTGGTTTTCAAAACCCCAAATTCTTGCCAAGTTGGATCTGTAAATAACCCTTTAAGCAGCTACTCAGTTCTTCGTCCTGAGACAGCCTCCTCCTCCTCCTGACTTGTCCCACTGTGAACAAAATGGAATTATATTGATACAATTAATCTTTCATTACTTAGTGGAGTGTCAAAACATGCTATTCCTGGCTTTCCCAAGAGCTTGTTTGTGGCTCAGCCATTCATTTGGATGTTTTTTGGCAGGGCTTGGCAGGGCTTTGTGGGTGTGGCAGGCCCAGCCCTGTGAGAGTGGCTGTGCTGGAGAGCTGGGTCCCTGTACATGCCCAGCACACACCTCCCAAGAGCTCTGATTTTTCAGGAATATTTCTTTATAACAAGAATGAAAATACCTTTGCTTGTTGGGCACAGTCCAGCCAGTTTTCCTCCAACCAGGAAAAAAAATTGCAGCACAACTTGGACGCTCATAGCAGTGCTAACAGCAAAAGTATTTCCTGGGTCATTGTCCAATTCCTCATCTTTATTCCCCAGAACTGCTGCGAGCAATTTGAATTGTAAGTGGCGAGCTGGATTGCTGTGCTGCTTTGCCAGAGTTAATGTCATGTTTCCTTGTGTTTTCTTTCATAAATTCCAGCTCTGCCTCCCTTTGTTAGTGAGTGGGAGCAACCCCTCCTTTCACACACAGGGTCTGGACCTGCTGTAGGGTTAGCACAGAGACAGGCATGTGCTTTTTCTGCTTATTTACACTGCTCCTGCTGCCATGAATTCGATGTTGTCCACAAATTGGAGAAAGTCTCGTGGTTTCAGGGGGTGAAATGAGTTGTGTGTGTGTTCTGTGCCACCACAGGTGACAGAGCATGTTTTTTCCCTGCTGGGTGATGAGTTAATGGTGCAGATGACGGTGTGCTCCAGAACGGGGTATTTTCTCATCTTTATTTCTTTTGTCCTAGACATCTTCAGTTCTGTAAGAGCAACCCCTTCCCAGGACAAAGCCAGCAGCAGGTGGTAGAATGCGGAAACCAGGCCCTCAGAAAGGTGAGCAGTGATGCTTAGCACAGCCAAGGGCCCTGCAGTCAGCTCTGTGGCCTGGAGGGCCGAGTGCCTCAGCCAGCTGCCAGGGGGGTGGGAGCTGAAGGGATGTGCTTGGAAGCCCAAAACACACTTGTGTGTTTCTAAATCAGTGTGCAGAGAGCAGTTCATCAATCCCCACCCCCGTGACAGGATGAGGAGAGTCCTTTTTGGGGCATCCCTGCAGTGTCAGCAGCGAGGGTGCCCTGCAGAACCCAGGGCACCATCTGGCAGAGCTCCCAGCATGAGGCAAACTGCCTGTGCTGGCAAGGCTCCCCCTCTAATGAGCTGTGAAAGCAGAGACCAGCCTGCCTTGTGGAGAGGAAATCTGTCAGGAGGTTCCCGTGCCATGAGCCCCTCAGTCAGCACGTGCTTCCTGGGTCCTGCATCCCCAGCAGCAAGGGTGAGGCAGAGCAGGCTGCCTGCAGCTGAGCTGCTCTGCCTTCTTGTGCTTAACAGAAATATTGATTTCCTTCAGTGCTGTGCCATGCATGTGCGTTTGACATGAGTGATCTCATCACATGCACTCCAGAGGAGGGGGGAAGGGAGAAGTGAGAGGATGGAGCATCCTCCACAGCTCTTTGTTCACATCTGCTCCACACTCCCAAGGTTTATTGCAGGAGATTTCTATGCTCGATTTCTCTCCTCCCTTTATTTTTTTTTAAATGTCTCCTTTGCTTCTGTCATGGTTCATCTTACAGCAGCATTATCCTCTTCCCAACACTGCTTGTCCTTTAATGATGTGAAAATAAATGAAGGAAAGGAGGGAATGGGGAGACCCTGCTGCGAGGCAGCTGGAGGGCTTGGCAATAAAGGAGGCTGGTTGATTAGTCAGCAGTGTGGCCGAGGCCCAGGCTGCCTGGATTCAACCTCATTCCCAGCTTGTTCTCTGTGTCCTGGATCCAGCCTCACTCCCAGCTTGCTCTCTCTGCTCCTGGATCCAGCCTCACTCCCAGCTTGCTCTCTCTGCTCCTGGATCCAGCCTCACTCCCAGCTTGCTCTCTCTGCTCCTGGAGCCTCCAGCCAGCCTGCCTCTGTGCCCTGTGCTTGGAATGCCAGGCCGTGAGTTGCAGAGGCAACACCTGCACTGTGCACGTGTGGGTTTCTGTCCTACTTACCTGCTTTTTTAATAATGCATTGAACGTTCACTGTTTCTTTATTTGTCTGCAGAAATTCTTGTTTCTGTCTCCCTCTCTGCTGCTTTTGTATCCTGCTTAATGAGGATTTTTACATGTTAAAGGTTAAGAACAAAATGTACCTTCACCTGCAGAGTACGGTGAGAAGCTTCTTTGAGTGTTAGAGCTGTCCTGCAGCACTGAGAGGAGCCTTTCTCACCCAGGGGGCTCTTCTGCTTCTGACTGAAATACTTTATGTCCTTTATTCTTGCTTTCTTAGGGAGATGGCACAATACAGTGCCTCATGGTAATGCATTTATTAGGAAGGGTGTCCTTCAATCCTTTTCATTCATTTATGTCTCTCCAAGGAGGCTCTTTGTCTGGCCCATGTCTAGTGACACTGTGGCCACACTCCATATGTCCCTTGTGTTCATGTAAGGGATGCTGATCTGCCATCCCTCTGTTGGGCTGGAGGCTGTTGGAGGCGGGGTGGGCGTCCACCACTTCTTGCACTATCACTTTCCAGAGCAATAAAAGCTACATGCTGTCCTGGCCATTGTGCTGAAAAGAACATGTCAAGAAAAGAAGATTGTAAAAATAATTGTCCCAAAGCAATTCCAGACATGTTAAGACAGCCCAGGCCACTTTAGAAGCAGCTCTTAGCCAGCCTCTTCCAGCTACTTGTCAGGAAATTTCAAAACTTATCCTTTCACAAGGAACTGCTTTTCATGGGGGCAAGGCACATTTCATAGGGACTACAATAGCCCTAAAAATGGTCTGTGAAATAAAGGAGCTGGAGTGCAGCAGCACTCCCAGGGTGCCCAGCCTGGCAGCACAGGTCAAGGAGCCATGGCACAGGGATTCTTCATCCTTCCTTTGGGCTGGAGGCTGGGATGAGCATTCCCCACTTCTTGCTCTGTCACTTTCCAGAGCTGTCTTGAGAATTTTACTTTTTTTGGAGCTCTTGAGACCCAAAGCTCTCATGAACAAAGACAGCTCAGGTGAGCTGCTGTGCGGAGCTGGTGCTGCTTTGCTGTGCTCCCTTCAGAGCTCTAAGGGACACAAGGAAACCTGGTGTTGTGTGTGGAGAGGGCACTTCTGCAGAATATCAGAGAAGTCCTCTCCCTGTCTCCAGAAAGCTGTTTGTGTGAATAACCTGGAGTTGATACACCAGGAGCCATTCTGCACCAGAGATTCACATGAGCCTTTTTTAGTGGCTGTTATGTTTGTTCCTCTCAGGCCCTTCTCATGGCTAAAGTGATGGAGCTCCGGCAGTTTGCTGTTCTTTGTTATTGCTTGTTGCTGAAAGAAAACAGTGGCTGGTGGGAGCTAAGCAGAGATTGAGGTGCAGATGTAGGAATCTCCTGTCAGGTGCCTGCAAGAGCTGTGGGGAGGAAGGGAGCAAACCCCAGAGACAGAGACAAATCATCCATGTCACTGGCTCATGATAGGGATGTCACTGCTCTCTGAAGTGCCTGTAAAACAGTGTAGAAGGGTGCATTATCTGGCTCCTTTCCCTGACACAAATGCTCTGTTTCTTGTCTCAGCCATAGACTGGAAAGATGGTAAAAAGCACAAGTACAGCCGCCCGTCAGAGTCTCCCTCCCAGTACCAAGGTAAGAGAGCTCCCTTCTTCCTCCCTGCTTTTCTTCACCCTCTCTTCTCCCTTTTGTGATTTCTGAAAGTTTTTTTTTTACAAGTGCATGGTGCAGCAGTGAGGATTGGTTCCTCACTGCCCAAAGCTTGGGCACATCCTTGTAGGTTTTGGGCCTGGAGAAGAGAAAGCTCTGAGGAGACATAGAGCCCCTTCCAGTGCCTCAAGGGGCTCCAGGAGAGCTGGAGAGGGACTTTGAAAAGAATCTGAAGTTACAGGACAATGGGGATGGCACCACACTGTCAGAGATCAGGGTGAGATGGTATATTGAGAAGAAATTTTTCCTTGTTAGGGTGGGGAGGCTCTGGGGTGCTCAGAAAAGCTGAGCTGGATCACTGGAGGTGTCCAAGGCCAGGTTGGACAGGGTTTGGAGCAACCTGTGGAGACACCAGTGGAAGGTGGTGGAAAGGAATGGGCTTTGAGATCCCTTTCTACCTAAATAAACCATTCTGTGATTCTGCACAGTGAGGGGGTAAAACTACAGCATCTTTCTGGCATGGAGCACCCTGTAATCCAGGCTGGATGGGGTCAAAGCTGCACTGGGTCAGAGCAGACAGCACCCTGGTGTTTCAGAGCTGTTAGTTTTGACTCACATTGTTGGCTGAGCAGAGTAGCTGGGATGGGGCAGGAGCTGTGCCTGTGGGAGAGCTGAGCCTGGGGAGGCCATGCTCAGACATCAGGGACAGCCACTGTCACCTTGGATCTGCACAGCTCTGCTCATTTTCATCCTGAGCTGCCTCAAACTGTGCTGCTTTCATGTGCTGCCTTGGTGCTCCTTAGCAGCCACACATATGGGCTGCAGACTTTAATAGCATGCCTTGATCTGGGTAGGGCACGTTCTCCTTCACAGATGTGACCTGAAACACACATGTATTGTTTCAGTTGGATTGATGACCCCTCGGGAGCCAAAAATGCTAATGGAGCCCAAACCAGACTTCAGTTAAAGACATAAACAGAAACTCCATCTTCATTTAAATTCTGGGCAAAGAATCACTGTTAAATGCAACATGAAGAGAATCAAAACATGAGGCTGCAGAGCTGCATTGTTCACAACTACTGCAGTTTGACCCTTTGGATGTGTGGGGTGTTTTGTTTGGAGTAAATAGGTTAAGACATCAGAGCCCAAATCTGACTCTCTGCCTGGAAGTAATATCTGTCTTTGGCATGAGCACAGGACAAGGAGCTTTCCCAAGGCAAGCACAAGTGACAGACAGTCACCCCAGTGGCATTTCCACAGCCAAGTCACAGGGAGTCACATGGGTCCCAGTCCTTGCCTTTTGTTTGGCTCACAGATGTAGTTGTAAAAACAGGGTGTTTCTCATTTAAGTGTCTTTCGTTTCTTCCTGTGAAGAAGATCCAATATGCTTTAGAGAGGCACTTAGGACAAGAGCCTGAAGTGCAGGGTTTCCTCTCATGCTGAGGCTGTGGTGGCAGCTCCCAGCTGCAGTCTGCAGTTTTTACCTTGGTTTTTGAGGGTAATCTTGAAAAAGAAGTGCAAGTTCTACCTGTGCTTGCCCTGCCATCTGTGTGTAAGAGGATGGCTGCTAGTGAACAGAGAGGGAGGGAGGGAAGGCTGAACACTGCTGTATCAGCTTTGTTTTTTCTTAGAAGTCTTTCTGCTGCTCCTGCTTTTTTTTTTTTTTTTTTTTTTTTTTTTTTTAAGTATATCACCAGAACCACTAGTTATAGGAATCATAGAATCACAGAATATTCTGAGCTGGAAGGACCCCCAAGGATCATCCAGCACAGCCCCTGTCCCTGCCCAGAACCCCCAGCAATCCCCCCTGTCCATCCCTGGAGCTCTGGCAGCCTCGGGGCCGTGCCCATTCCCTGGGGAGCCTGGGCAGTGCCCAGCACCCTCTGCGGGAGGGAAGAACCTTTCCCTGATCTCCAGCCTCAGCCTGCCCTGGCCCAGCTCCAGCTGTTCCCTCAGTTCCTGGGGAAGCTGCAATTCTGGTGCTGTGTGTGTCTTCATGTAGTGGTTGAATCCCAGCAGGCTTTAGAATTAATCTCAAATAAGTTCCATGTCCAGCGCTATTTTTAGAGGCCTGCAGCTGTCTCAGAAATTCTCTGCTCCCATTGGGGTTGTGCAGCATGGATCTCAGTGGGATGAGGAGGGCCTGGTTTGATGTGGAGGGAGTGAAAAGTGGAAAGATTAAAACCATGACGACTTTTAATAGTGAGGGATTGAAACTAACTGAGGGGAGGGTTTGGGTTTTTTTTAAGTAAAATTGTCAAGCACAGCTGATCCTGTTCAAGCTGCTGCCTCAGGGCCTGGGGTAAGACTGGCACTACACACCCAGTGTTGGCATCCTCTGTGTTCCAGGGACAACAGCCTCTGAAGGGCCACACTGGTATGAGATGAGCCCAGATCAGCTACCAGAATTAAGGGATGGGATTCATAAGGTGTTTCCAGGCCAGGAATACCCAGATTTGCTTTGCCTGGGTTACTCCACATTATTCATACAGAGAGTTTCATTGACAGAACCAAGATTGGAAATGTATCTTCAGTTAAAGCAAAACAATTTTGGTTTTGTGTGAGCATCATTGCAGTAACTCACTGAGTTTCTTTATTCACCCGGTGTGAGACTGTGGCTGTAAGGAAGATTTTTTCCAGTGGATGGAGCTGAGTACTCTGGGGCATGGAGAGTGCTGTCAGTCTGGAAACAGTGATACTCAGCCAGTGTGGCAATGAAACTGTATTTTTTCTGTTCATTTTCCTCATTTTTAACAGTGTACTAGTCATCTGCATGGGAGGTGGTGAGAAAGCAGCATCCCTTGTATTTATTTGAAGCCTGTAGATTATGAAGGCTCCTCTGTGCACGAGGCAGCACTGAAGCAATGTGTGCTGACCTCACTGCCTCAATTTCCAGAGGTGTGCTGCGTGCTGCAGTAGCTAAAATGGCTCTTAATGTAGCTTTTGTTTTGAAAATAGACTGATTAAGAACTTGCCGTGACTCAGGGAAGCAGTGGCTGACTTTAATTGTGCTGCCACCAATGCTCTTGAAATGCCTTGAAAACAGTGGTCTCCCGGGAGCTGTTTGGATGAATACGAGCGAATGTCATGCTGCAAGGTTCCTCTCCCAGCTGCTCAGTTTAAATGGCAAAAGTCGTGATTTGCTCGGATCACAGGAGCTTTTAATTCCTCATTTAATACCAGGTTTCCCTGGGTGGCAGATTGCTTTTACCCTTGCTGCTGTACATGAGGAAGGTGCAGGCAAGGATGAAATGTGCTTCCCCTGGCAGCAGCACTCGGTGTCAGGTGTGAGGTTTGCAGGATCCCTGCTCCCATCCTGCCCATCCTGTGGACTTCATGGCACTTCAGAAGTTAATTGCTGACCTGTGCACTTATTGCTGGGGTTGGGCTGATCCCTGGCCGTGGGGTGGGCTGTGTGTGTGCTGGACCAGGGGAACTGTCCAGTCACCACAAAGCAGGTTCCTGTTCTCAATCCATGATTTACAATCATGGGATCACAGAATGGCTTAGGTTGGAAATGACCTTAAAGATAATCTTGTTCCAATTCCCAAGCTGTGCTGCTCGTAGCCCACTGTGACTGTTTGCAGTCCCCAGACTGAGTGATGTGTTTAATGAATGGGTTTGAAGGGGCAGTTGTCTGGAAGCCCCCCCAGACTCCCATCTGTGCTGGGTGTTTTCCATTAAGTTGAGGGTTGTTATCCTGACTCTGGGCAGCACCGAGGCAGGAGGATGCCGAAGGCAGCACTGTGCTTTGTTCTGCCTGTCAGCTGCAGTTGTAAATCTTCTGTGCTCACAATCATCAGAGGTTCGTGGTGAAAACGTGCTGCCTGTGAGCACCTCCTCTGTGAGAAGTGCAGAACTGCTGGCTTAGGAGTCTGGTCAGTTCTTTTGCTGAGAATTTTGCTCATCTGTTCATATTTGAATCCTTTTGTTTTTACTTCTCAGGTCACTTCACCTGGGAGAAGTACCTAAAAGAGACATGTGCCATCCCAGCTCCTGCCCATTGTTTCAAGCAGGTAAGAGGGTGAAAACAAGAAAGGTCAAGGGCTGTGGTCCATTGGGGACCCCAGAGTTCTGTGCCTGGGATAGGCCCCTGGTTCGGCAAGGAAGATATTTAAGGATATTGGAGATTTAACAAGAAATGCAAGTGCTGGAGCAAAGATTAAAAAGATACATTTAATGTGGCACAGAAGATTTCCCTCTCAGATGTGCATGTTGGGAACACAAGTGTGCTGTTACTCTGTTGGCCCTTGGAAAACGTGTCCAGAGTAGGCTGGGATCCAGCTTTTGGTGGATCCTGCTAAATCAGGAGATTTTCAGCAGAATTCACCCAATTGTTGTGACAGAATAGCAGGTGTTGAGCCCAGAGGTGGTTGTGCTGAGTACAGGAGGTGCAGGGGTGAATCAGTGTGAGAAACCTGGGTCTGGGCAGAGAGGAACACGAGTGTCTGTGTGGGTTTGGGGCTGGCTGGGTGAGTCTTAGCAGGCAAGGGTTAATCCCCTATACTGGGCACTGCTGGGGCTGTTCCTCAGGTCCTGGGATCAGTTTTGAGTCCCTCACAAGGAGGCTGGAGCATGTCCAGAGGTGGGAACAAAGATGGGGAGGGGCTGGAGCCCCAGGAGAGGCTGAGGGAGCTGGGAATGGGGCTCAGCCTGCAGAAAAGGAGGCTCAAGGGGACTCTTGTGGCTCTGCACAGGAGGATGGAACCAGATGGGAGTCGGGCTCTGCTCCCAGGGAACAAGGGACAGGATAAAAGCAAGCAGCTTCAACTTGTGCCAGCGGAGAGTCAGGTTGTATATCAGGAAAATTCCTTCACTGAAAGGGTCATCAGGCCAAGGAAATACCTATCCAGGGCTCTGGTGGAGTCCCCATCCCTGGAAGTGTTAAAAAAAAGGTAGTTGTGGTGCTTGGGGGTAGTGAGTAATGGTGGCTTGGCTGTACTGTGGAAACAGCTGGAGTCAATGATCTTAGAGATGTTTTCCAGCATTAATGATTGTGTGATTCCAAGAGAACAGGCTTTAGTTGCCTAGATGATGCAGGATGGAACAATGAGGGTCTGTTACAGACCTGCCAGGGCTTGCTGAGTTCTCTGTGGTGCCTGGAGGGACTGTCAGCCTTCAGCAAACTCCATTTGGGTGCTCCTAGCGCTGCAGCTTTGTTCCTGAGGACAAATCCTGTCTCTGACTAGCCCCTGTTGCACTGTTTTCAGTCCTACACTCCACCTGCAAACGAGTTCAAGATCAGCATGAAACTGGAGGCCCAGGACCCCCGGAACACCACGTCCACCTGCATCGCCACCGTGGTGGGGCTGACGGGCGCGCGCCTGCGCCTGCGCCTCGACGGCAGCGACAACAAGAACGACTTCTGGAGGCTGGTGGACTCTGCTGAGATCCAGCCCATTGGCAACTGTGAGAAGAATGGAGGGATGCTGCAGCCTCCTCTGGGTGAGCTGGAGTTTGCTGGAGTCAGGGTCAAATTGAGATGGTGGGGAAAGCTTGGGGGTTTTTGTAGATCTGTGCCTGGCCCATGGCCTGCACCTGCTTTCTCCAGGATAGAAACCATTCCAGGTCTGGATTTCCATGTAGATACATGGACAGGGAGATGGTTTAGAGTGTTAAGTGAGCTGCTTGCCCTGGTTGTAGCTCAAGCTCTGGACTGTTGCCCAGAGAAGCTGTGGCTGCCCCATTCCTGGAAGTGTTCAAGGCCTGGTTGGACAGGGCTTGGAATACCTGGGGAAGTGGAAGGTGTCCCATGGCAGAGAAGTGAAACTGGTTGATCTTTAAGGTCCCTTCCAACCCAACCTACCCTGTGATTCTAGGATTTAATGCCACGTTACCTGAACAGGAAACATAATGTCTGAAAAGTCCTGTCTCATGCGAAGGAACACTTGCAATAGTTCATACTTATTTATTTAATTTTGCTTGGCTACATTATAAATAGCCTGGACAGTTTGACACTTCTAGTTATGTTCTGTTAAAAACACTTGCCTTTTTCTTTGATGCTAGCTCAGTGACAATCTGATTTGCTGATTCTTTCCTCCAAAATTAACCTGGCTTTGCATTCTGCTGCCCAACAGTTTTAGTGTCCTCATAAATATGTGTCCTCTCTCTCAATTAGTATATCTCCAAGTAATATTTTCAAGGCCAGGCTGGACAGGGCTTGGAACAACCTGAGTAGTGGAAGATGTCTCTGCCCATGGCAGGGGATGGGATGAGATGAGCTGTAAGGTCTGTTCCAACCCAAACCATTTAGTGATTCTGCTGCCCGTCTCTTCCAAAGCCCTGTCCCGCTGCGGTGGCCGGGTCCCTCCTGTGCCGTGTCAGGTGTGGCCAGCAGAGGGCACGAAGCGCAGGTAGAGCAGCCCTGCCTGTGCCGGGGACAGGGACGAGCTCGGGGACAGGTCCGAGAGTGCCCGGCTCTGCTCTGTGTCACCTCCTTAACTCTGCGCCAGAGAACAGGGCACGGGTAGGTGACATATTAGAAAAAAAATTCTTCCCTGTGAGGGTGGTGAGGCCCTGGCACAGGTTGCCCAGAGAAGCTGTGGCTGCCCCATCCCTGAGAGTGTTCAAGGCCGGGTGGGATGGGGCTTGGAGCAGCCTGGGACAGTGGAAGGTGTCCCTGCCCATGGCAGGGCAGTGGAACTGATTGATTTTGCACCCAGCATGAAGGCAGGTAACTGAGCTAGTGCTGCATTGTCCTTCCTGCCTGCAGAGTTCAAGGCCCTAGAAAATCCAGCAAGGATTTTCTGTTTCCTGCAGTATTTTCCATGTGCACACATCTGCTGGTGCTCTGTCTTTACACAGATAATTCCAGTGGCAGGACCCAGGCAACAGCTGGAGCTGGGCCAGGGCAGGCTCAGGCTGGAGATCAGGGAAAGGTTCTTCCCTCCCCCAGAGGGTGCTGGGCACTGCCCAGGCTCCCCAGGGAATGGGCACGGCCCCGAGGCTGCCAGAGCTCCAGGGATGGACAGGGGGGGATTGTTTGGGTTGGACTGGATGATCCTGGGGTCCTCCTCCAGCTCAGGATATTTTATGATTCATGTAAAATGTTTTCTCTGCCACTCTGTGAGCTGAGCTCTTCTATCCCCTGTGGTTGTGGCTACTTGGGTTCATTTCCAAGCTGATCTGACAGAGCTCAGGCCTGGCAGTGTGACCTGTGCTGAGCACTGCAACCTTGGTAAAGTTTTACCATCTTCTTGGTCCAGATCCAGTGCCAGGATTACCTTCAAAACCCCCCAAACACAGCTGAAATTGCCTGGTCAGGAAGATGCACATTTAGCAAATAAGATATTCTGTGATATCCAGAGCCTTCTGTTGGTTGTATAGCCACAGTCAATGCCACATTCTTCAGAGCATGTGAAATTGCTTTTTTAATTCCCATAAGCCCTCTCTTGTTATTTCTCCACTTCTTTCACAGCAGGTGTCAAGCCAAAACCTGACATCCTTCCCTATAAAGTTACATCTGTTTCCCAGCCAAGTAAAGCCTCTATTTCTTCAGATTAGCTTGCCTGCAGCTCACACTAGAGGTGGAAGAGGCCACCCAGAAGCTGTGATTCCCTGTTGAGGAAAAATTCCATAGCCTGAGTGTGCACTTGCTGATTCATGTCTCCCCTGCAGCAGGATCACTGGAGCTGGCAGCACTGATGCTGCACAAAGTGCTCTGCCTGGATGCTCAATGGGTCAGTGGGATTGTTATGAGAAGTGAATATTGCAGTCAGACAGCTGTTTCCAGATGGTTTTTTTCAATAACACAAATGCTCTACATTAAGAATATTTGGATGAAGTCCCACCTGACTCCAGCATGGGTATGGGATCACAACTGTGTGAGTTCCCATCAGAGTAGGCATGTGCTGCCAGATCCATCAACCCCCACAGTCTCAAAGTCTCCATCTCTGCTTCCCTCCCCCCAGGCTTCCGGCTGAATGCCTCCTCCTGGCCCATGTTCCTCCTGAAGACTCTGAATGGAGCAGAGATGGCTCCTGTCAGGATTTTTCACAAGGTATTTCACTCTTTGTGCAGATCCTTCAGGCAATGGCCCCTTCACTGCAGAGCACCAAACTCAGAGCTGGTGTCTCATGAGGGTGTGCTGGTCCCATAGGAGGTGACATTGCACAGCTCTGTCTCAGGGCTGCTCTAGGACACACCTGTGTCCTCTCCAGCTGTGTCACAGCAGTGTCAAGATGTAGTCAGAGGTCTACCAAGGAAGTGCACTGGGCTTCAATGCCCAGGCTTGAGGCAGGAGCTGTTTTTTCACTGGATCGGCAGGTGTTGCTCCAAGTGGGGAATGCAAGTGGGAACATCAGCACTGCTCTGAAATGCCCCACTCACTGGGTTCAGTCCAGCAGCCAGCTGAGGGCAGAGCTGGACTTTGCTGCCTCTTGATTAAGGTGCAGTGGCTTTGTAGACCGGCCAGTGAGGTTCAAATCCAGCCCCTAACTCCCTTCAGCTGCTTGTGGAGGTGAGGGCACAGCCCCAGTGTGGGGAGGCACTGCCATATCCCCTTTGAGCATATATTCCATTTCTTCTTCTAGGAACCACCATCTCCTTCCCAGAACTTCTTCAAGACAGGTATGAAGCTGGAGGCAGTGGACAGGAAGAACCCTCACTTCATCTGCCCGGCCACCATTGGGGAGGTGAGAGGTTCTGAGGTCCTCATAACATTTGATGGCTGGAGAGGTGCCTTCGATTACTGGTGCCGATATGATTCCCGGGACATCTTTCCTGTAGGCTGGTGTTCGCTGACTGGAGATAATCTGCAGCCCCCTGGTACAAAAGGTAAGGCCCACGTTGTTGCTTAGCTGTCTTTCTCCTCCACTCAGCTCTCAAAGAGCAGCAAAGCAGGCAGAGACTGGCAGCAAGGACACCTGGGTGCCCTGTCTGGTTGTTGTGCTGCTTCATGCGTGGTGAAGGTACAGGTGATCAGACATTTAGCACTGAAATGAAGTGCTGAGGAGCAGCTATCCATGAAGATGGGCAGGAGGATGGCTCTGGGGAGGGATGGTGCTGTACAACATTGCTGAGGTCTGCTCCTCTCGAGGAATTTCCATGAAGTTTTTCCTGCGCCTTTGAACCACGGTTTCCTCTGCAGTTTTTCTCGGGGCCTGGAATAATGAGAGCTAAGAAGCAGCAGGGCTGCGCCTCTTTATACTTTGGGCATTTTCTTGGTGTGCCGTGTGCTGGGAATGTGAACAAAGCAGGTGCGGAGCAGGTCATGCCTGCCTTGTTTCTGGAGCTCTGATCGTTGGGTAGGAGCAGTGCTGGGGAGTTTGCTGCCTTGCAAAGGCCTGAGCAATGCCTGGTTTGATTCTCAGACACGTGTCAGACTTTCTCACATCACAGTTGTATTTGGGCCCAGGGAGGCTGTCATTGTCCCCAAGCACATCCCTCTGGCATTTGCTGGCTGGGAACATGCACGTGCTTGTCAATGAAATGAGGGGCAGGAGAGCAACCTCTCTGCCAGAGCTGAAGGATTGCTAGGAAAGGCATTTCTCTGACAAGACTGCTCCTCTTGGGAATGCTGGGTCAGCTCATGCTGCCCTGTCGGGCTGGTGCTGCCCTGTGTTCCTGCCAGGGGCCAGCTCTGTGCTCAGGGCTGCAGGGCTGGTCTCAGTGGATTGCTGGGGTGACCTCACATGACCTGTGCACAAGCCAAGCTGGGGGCTCCCCTTGGCTGAAGATTATTCCTCTTTATCTTGGATTTCTACATTTTGCTTTGATGTTGCCCTCTCTTCTTGCTGGTTGTTTGTGTCCCTCCTGCTGCTGCCCTGCAGGCTCTGCAGAGCGCTGGGGCCCTCTGGGCCAGTGGCTGATTCCTCCAGTGCTGCCCTGGAGCTCTCACCAGTTATCTCCAGGCTGTCTCTCAGGTACTGTACAAGTGGCTCAAGACATGTTTGTGTTTGGTGGGAGCTTTCCTGGCAGTAACCCTGGAAGTGGAAGGTTTCAGGAGCTTGGTGGAAGCCACCTTCTCAGGAGAACCTCTGTCTGACCCCCAGCCCCAGCACAGGCAGCTCTGTTCTTCCCCAGCCTCCTCTTGCCAGAGGCTGAAACTGTGAGTGAGCAGAGCCCAGACAATTATCCAGAAACAACACCTCATTGTGCCATCCTGGGAAGCTTGTGCTTCCCCCTTGGCAGGTGGCTGTGATGTCTTCTCCCTTTCCCATCCACTCATGTACAAATGTAGTGACCCCTAAAAGTCACATCTCCCCTCTCACAGGCAGAGGCAGTCCTCACTCCCAGGCTGATTTCTGCTCTCTTTGTCCTTTTTTTTTTCAACTCCTGCGACAAGAGCAGGGGTTGCATGAGCCATGCAAAAATGCCAGGGAGTTGAGATCAGCCTTGTCTTTGTGGTTTTATTTCTCCCTCTGCGCCTGTCTGCTCCCTTTCCTACCCAAGAATTTCTGACTTCCACTTTGTGTGATTAAACCAAAAGAACAGAGTACTGGTAACTTTCCCTAATAAAATTCCTGCTGTATTTCCTCACTCCTCAGCCCTGCTGTGGTGAAGGGTTGAGCACTGTCCTCCCAGACCTGAGAGTGCTGCTCTTGGCAGGGTTGGAGGATGCATCACCACGGAGGAATTGCCCTTTCCTTGAGCTCTAATAAACCTTCTCCATGTGCCAGCCTGGAGTCTGCAGAACCATGTGCTGGAGTCAGACAGTTTCCCTTTCCTGGTGGGAATTCCCCTTAAAGAGAACTACAAAGATATGCAGGCAGTCAAGTGCTGCTGTGGTAATACTGGTCTGTGCTCGTGTTCTGGACTGACCCTGTGAGGCCCTTGTGGAATTTGGGGAATCTTGTGAAGAGCTAACTCTGTGGAAGTTGGGAAATCCCGTGAAGAGTTAACTCCATTGAGAATGAGTAACCCCGTGGTTTCCTGGGACTGAGCAAAAAGAAGCCTTGTGGAATGAGCTCATGTTCAAGGGAAGCAGAACTTCAAAGAGGGCAGGCGTGTTTATTTAATGCTGCTAACTCCATTTAGCTCTAATCTGTCTCTGCTGCTGGCTGCCAGCAGAGGTGGAGGAGTGCAGGGCTTCTCCCAGGCATGGTCCTTCTCCATCTCCAGGCCTCCCATTCCCAGCAGTGTTTGCTTAGCTGGAGTGGCTGGGCAGGGAGCTGCTGGAGCTGGGGCCCCACCAGCCAGGCCAGGGAGCTTTCATTAGGGCATGAGTGTGTGTTAAAGGAAAGGGAGGTCAGACTGCAAGGAGGAGCAGCCTGCATGCCTGCTTGGTAATTCCATTGCTGCCTGTGCAGCAGCCTGCTGGGAGACCTCTGTGGCCAGTGGCCAGATGTCTGTGGGCTCCTGGGCATCTCAGAATCACTGGGTTGGGAGAGACCTTCAAGATCATCGAGTCCAATCCAGTCCCTAGCATCTCAACTGAACCATGGCACCCAGTGCCACATCCCGTCTTTTCTTAAACACATCCAGGGATGGCAGCTCCACCACCTCCCCAGTCAGACCATTCCAGTACTTTATTATTCTTTCTGTGAAAAACTTTTTGCTGATATCCAGCCTGTATTTGCCCTGGCACACCTGAGGCTGTGTCCTCTGGTTCTGTCACTGCTGCCTGATAGAGACCAAGCCCAGCTGAGCACAGGCACCTTTCAGGGAGCTGTAGAGAGGGATGAGGTCACCCCTGAGTCTCCTTTTCTCCAGGCTGAACAACCCCAGCTCCCTCAGCCCTTCCTCACAGGGTTTGTGTTCCAAGCCCCTCTCCAGCCTCGCTGTCTCCTCTGGATGCCCTCAAGCATCTCAATGTCCTCCCTAAACTGAGGGGCCAGAACTGGACACAGCACTCGAGGTGTAGCCTCACCAGTGCTGAGTCCAGGGGAAGAATGACCTCCCTGCTTCTGCTGGCCACACCATTCCTGGTACAGGCCAGGGACCATTGGCCTTCTTGGCCACCAGGGCACACTGCTGGCTCATGTCCAGCTGCTGACCAGTACCCCCAGGTGCCTTTCTGACTGGGCACTGTCCAGCCACACCATTCCCAGCCTATAACACTGCAGGGGGTTATTGTGGCCAAAATGCAGGATTCAGCACTTGGATTTACTAAACCTCATCCCACTGGACTCTGCCCATCCATCCAACCGTTCCAGGTCTCTCTGCAGAGCCCTCCTACCTTCCAACAGATCAACACATGCTCCCAGCTTAGTGTCATCTGCAAATGTACTAATGAGGCCCTCAATACCCTCATCCATGTCATCAATAACAATATTGAACAGGACTGGCTCCAGCAGACCCCTGGGGGACACCACTGGTGCCTGACCCCCAGCTGGATGCAGCACTGTTCACCAGCACTCTCTGGGCCCTGCCAGTTCTTGTAGAAAATGAACTCCAGCCCAGCCAAACCCATTGCTTTGTAAAAGCTTTTGCATGCATTTTACTTTTTCTGAGATCCTGCTCTTTGGGATGTCTGTGGGCTCTTGGTGCAGGTCACTGCCATAAGTGGAGAATGAATTTTGGGGAGCTGCTGTGGAGAGTCCCTCCCCATTATAAGCAGTGCAGAAAATCAATATTTAGGAATGAGCTAAAGAATAAGGATGGTTGTTTAGTTATCTTAATCATGGCTGGGGAGAAAGAGAGAGGGAGATGCACACAGACATGGAGGTGCTGCTGCTGAGCTTCAGGGAAACAAAGAGGGAAATAACCATGATAAAAATCAATGAGAAAAAAGAACAGGTAAGAGGCTGGTTAATAATTGTTGTTTCCAGGGCCATCTGCCCTCAGCAGGGAGGTGGGATGAGGGAAATCCTCCTGAGCCAAGGCATGGTTTTGTACAGAGGAGATGTGTCTGCCTCTGTAATTCATGGGAAATTTGGGAGTTCACAGCCAGTCACAGACTAGAGGAAAATTCATTTCTTTGAAGTCAGGGAAGCACACATTGGAAGAGGATCCATGAGAAGTTTTTTTCCTTTCAGAAGTGGTTTGTGGGATGGAGAACTGTGAGCCCCTGGGGGAGGAGCAGCTAAAGCAGGGTCTTCTCAGGTACCTCTGCATGGAGGCTTCATGCTCTGAGCTCTTCACCTGAGGAGGTGATGACTGAAGGGTCTGTCCATGCCAGGTAAAGGCACATGGGCTGGCAAAAGGAGGAATGGGCCTTTCTACCTGGGCATGTGATTGTGGGTTCAGGCATCTGAGAATTTCCATAGAATATGTGTCTTTGCACAAGAAAGGGCTCTTACTTAAACACTGGCGTTAAGTTTTGGAGAAATCCAGGCATTTTTCTGGTGTTTGTGCCACAGTATCAAGAATTTTAGCAGAGATTTGGTTCAAAAAGTATGACATCTTCACAGGACCCTTCTGAGTGCCAGTGGCTGTGCACAGTCCCGGCAGTGCTGCTGCTGGGAGGTGCTGTGGCAGTGACAGTCTGCCTGATCTCTGGAAAAGCAGCTCATTTTCTCCATCCTGAGAAATCTGGATTTAATTCATACCTGTGAAAGGACCTTGCCCACACACACATACACACACCTGTTTCTCTGTAACAGTGTCCCTTAAATCTGCTCCCATGTTTCATGTGTTACTGCTGGAGGGCAGGGAAATATTGTGTGTTAGTTTGGAGAACAGGTGTCTGCTGAGAAAGGTAGGAGCTTCTCTTTGAAATGGAGAATATAAACCCCCCCTCCCTCCAAATTACTATAATTTTGAAATCAAGGGACTCTCAGGCAAAGATATGGGAATTAGGAATAAAAGTTCTTTACTAGGAAAATTAAAGTAGAAATACAGTACTACAAAGAACAAACCCCAAACACTGACAAAATCAGAATACAACTTGACATCCCATCAGTCAGGGTGTTGGCAGCAGTGCCATTCAATGGTGGCTGCATCCTCCTGCAGTGACAGATGTGCTTCAGTTGGAGCAGTGCTCCTGGACAAGGGGCAGTTTCCCACAAAAGATTTAGTGATGATGTGGAAAAGTCTGGTTTTCCTCTGGAGTCCAGGGGAAAGGGCTACTTTAGTGTCCCAAAACCTCTGGGGTTTTTTTGGTAAGAAATGGTGGACTCTTCTCCCTGACTGGAGCAACTTCCAATGGGATGCAGTAATTTTATCAGTCATGCACAGTGGGGCTCAATGGCCATGAGCAGAAGAGAACTCCCTGCAGGAAGGATGGGTTGTGAAAAGATAAAGAACACTGTCCCAGCTGGTTTCAATGGATGGCCCATTAGCAGAATATCTCCCATGGAGATCAGGATCACTGCCCACCCTCACCAGATGGTGATGGAATAGACACCCCTGATCACATCCTGTATTGTAATCCAAGACATATTGACACCTTGAGTATGAGGAGACAGGGACACAGCTGCCCAGGGACACAGGCAAATGTCTGTATATCAGAAGGTCCCTGTGCTATTCCTCCATTTGGGCTGTGCCCTGGCTGGTGCTGAGTTGCTCTGGAGCTCCTGATGGGTTTTTTACTCCCTATTCCAGCCTTCTGGATGCTCTGTGACAGAGAGAGGAGTGACCCCATGCTGTGGGAGAGAGGCAGCAGTGAAAGTGTTAAGGTTGGGCGGGCAGAGCTGCAAGCTGCTCCGGCTCCGGAATTTGGAGGACTGGAATTGCTGCCTTGGCACCAGCCCAGCTGGCAGAGAGCCCCAAGCCCAGCCAGGCAGGGCAGAGCTAACACAGAGCTCGTCCTCTGTCACTGTGATAGGGCTGCTGGGGACACTGGGCAGTGCTGGGAGCTGGGTGGGGGCACTGGGGACACTGGGCAGTGCCTGCGCAGCTCTGTGGGGGCTCTCAGATGCTGCTCCCTCTGCCTGGGCTCTGCTGCTGCTTCCTCTGCTTGCAGAGCAAGCAAATGTGAATAGTTGTAGAGAGTTACTGTGGGGATAGGCTGAAGGGGAGCTCCATCCACGCTGGGCTCACAGCTCTGTGTTACCCTGGGAGCAGAGCTGCCTGCAGTGCTGCAGGGACTCCAGGGGGTTACGAGATGCTGACCCTGCACAGAAAGTTCATGAAGCTCTTTGTTTCTCACCACCATTTCTGCCATGTGATTTGTTGTTTATCTGCTTCATCTCCTCAAAGGAAGATGATGATCAGCTGCTAGGTTTCCTGCCCAGAGGCAAAGGTAATGTGTATTTTATTATTTTATTTTGGATATTGCCTGGTTTCTCTTCCTTCTTCAGGGTGAGAACATAGTGGTGGGAAGAGGAGCCTCATCAGGAGTAGTTGGCAGGGTAACACTCAGGTTAGCTCCTGTGCATTCCTGCTTGGAGGAGATGGGAAAATATTAATTACTGTCTGTCCAGGACTGAGCTGGGATTTGGAGCTCACACATTAGGCTGGGTGGCATTGCTTTGCACTGGCATGGCTGGTTTGGGGACCACAGAGGTAGAGCTTATGCACCAACAGCAGGGGGAAGGAGGGTACAGAAAGGATTTTATCCATGAGTGTAATGCACAGGCAGCCCTGGAACATGGCTGGTGCTGCCTCTGAGGCTGCTGTTGGAAGATCCCAAGAAAAATCTCTTGAGCTGTTGGGAGCACAGAGCCAAGGCTCTTAGCAGTGACCCTGGCTCAGCCTGGGTGTGTGTTCTGGAATACTGTGGGATTTGGAGGTTTGGGGACTTGGCTAAGGGAGCCCAGCCCTGCAGGAGGCTGTGGGATGCTGACAGTGCCTGTGGCTCAGTGGGAACCATGGCATGTCAGAGACCTGAGTTACTGAGTGATGTCTTGAGGCTGGCAGGAGCCTCTGAGAAGAGGAGCTGATCTGGGAAATGAGTTGCAGTTTCCTCTGGTCTCCAGCGTGTCCTTACTCTCAGTGTCTTCCTTCTCAGCTTCACTTTTCCTCATGTTTTATTTTGAAATATTTAATATCCCAGAGAATCTGGGTTTTGCTCAGGATATTTCCTTCCCTTTTCCACTGTGCTTCCTGGCCCAAAACAGAATTTCAGTGTCTCAGGGTGTTACTGAGTCTTGGCAGGAGGTTTCAGCAGGACTCTGCTGTTGGATCTTCCCTCTGTGTGGCTGAACAGCACTGAGGTCATCACTTTGTCTCTGCAGGATCTCTGACCAGTGACAACACTCCTGTTCACTGGGACATGGTGCAGGGCTCTGCCTGTGCAGGCTGGAGTCTAAGTGCTTTCAGGGAAGAGTATTCCAGGGCTGTTGCTTGTGGGGATCTAAAAGTGCCTGACTCAGCATGTCCTGAGCTGTTGATTGCAGGCAGGGCAGGTGGCTCTGTCCAACCATCCTCTGCTGTGAGGTTTGGAAGCAGAGTGAAGTCAGCTTAAAGTATGCCCAGGGTGACAGTTTCTCTGTAGGGAGAGCAGAATTTCCCGTCAGGATGAAAGGGTTTAAACACTCAGTTTTACAAATCTTCACTTCCAGCATTTCACACTCCACACCTTTTTTCTGCTCGTCATCATATTCCAGCCTTGGTGACAGGAGCTTGGTACCTTGTAGGGCTCCTGCTCCTGATGTGGGCAAGTGCTGGAGGAGCCAGAACTATCAACCAGTCCCCTCTCACACAGGTCTGTAAAGGCTGCACATGGTGAATCCCAAATCCCTTCAGGCTGGGAGGGATTAAAGCCTGGTCCCACCCCCAGCCATGGCAGGGACACCTTCCACTCTCCCAGGTTGCTCCAAGCCCCATCCAACCTGGTCTTGGACACTTCCAGGGATGGGACAGTCATGTGGATGTGATGGTGCATGGGTGGGGTGTGATCAGAGCAAGAGGTGTATGTGGGAGAAACAAACCCATTTTGGTGGGATTTTTGTCAGTGACTCTGTGGAAGCAAGAATATTACATCATCTGTAATAAAAACTACTGGGGAATTTCTTCATTTTTTTTGTTTTCCCCTCATTTTTTGGAGAGAGGAAGTAAATGCTTTTGAGCCCAGCTCTGGCCCTGGCTTTGGGGAACAGGCCTAAGTTGTCAGAGTGTGCATTTTCATGGAATCCAGGAGCTTCATCCTGAACACACAGCCTCTCTTGTTGTGGAGATCAGACCTTTTGCACCTTGTCATTGTTGTTCTCTTGATCTTTGGTGTTTTTATAACTTCGGAACTTTAAAAAATAACAGAAATGGGAGCAAACCACACTCCCCTAGCACTCTCCTCATTCTTTGAGTGCTGAGAAGTTGAAGTGTTCTGCTAATATTTAACCCGGAAGTCAAAGTTTAAAAAAATTGCTTCAGAGAAGATCAGAACAAGCAGAAAGCCCAGGAACTACCCTGAATAACCTGAGTAGTGCAGGAACCATTCCCAGAGTGGGGTTTTTGGAAACCCCTTCTCCCAGAAGGGGCAGAAGATGTGATCAGTCAGTGTGGCTGTGGTGTCTCTCATGCACATGCTTTCACTGAGTTGCTCTGAGACAGCTGAGCATCAGTGGCAGCAGAGCCATGCAGACTTGCCAGGGGCTGCAGTTTTGTGAAGAAACCAAAGCTCTGTCCTGTGGCAGGTGTGGCTCAGGTGTGGCTCAGGCAGGGTGCCCAAGCTGGAGGCTCTGCAGGCTGTGGGCTGGTTGTCACTAAGATGTGGCTCTGGGGTCTCCTCGAGGACACCGCTGGTGCTTTGGCAGTGCCCTGCAGGGACAGGCTCTGCTGTGGCCTCTCTGGAAGCTCTGAGCCTGGATGAGCTGCAGTGATGGCTTTCCTGAGGAGTGATATCAGTTGGTTTATGTTGTCACTGTGTGTGTCAGGACCAAAGGTGCCAGTTCTGCTTACGTTCCCTCTGCCAGACAGCTCCAGGGATCACAGGTAGGCTCTTCTGTTGCTGCTGGGTGCTCACTGTGTGCCCATGGACACTGCCATGCAGGAGACAAAGCCTGGCTTTGAGGTGATCAAATCAGGCTTAAAGTTCAGATTTCTACTTGATTTTCTTCTGGCTTGAGCATTGCCATTGTTCTTGGAGCTTCCTGATTGCCCCTCTATCTCTCCTCTCACCCACTGGGCATTCCCCTTGGTCAGAAGCTTGAGTTTCAGCTCTGCTAATGTGTTTCTGAGGCTAGAGCTGCCCAGCTCAGTTCTCATCTCCTCTCTGTAGTTCAGAATCTGTTTTAATCCCAAAGCTACTTCAAAGCTGATTAAAACAACACACTGCTCCAACAGTTTTATTTTTGCAATGAAGTGCAGACAATCAGGCTGTGATGGGGAGATTGCAGCAAGCAAGAACCCAGGCTGTGTTGCAGCCAATTTATGTGGAGTATGAAGTGGTAAGATGGGATCAGGAAAAAAACTGCTGATTTGGGATGGGAAGAGGATGGTTGTAGACAAAGCTGGCATTTCCTTGCCCTCTGCATTTGAACCATGACACTCACTGCAGCTCCTCGCCATCTGACCTGGGAGTTGTGTGGGAGGAGGAGCTGTGCTCCAGACAGGCTGGGGCTGCTGGTGGCCCCTGTGCTGAGGAACATCTGGCTGACCTTGAGATCTGGACCCAGAGTTAAGTATCTGAGTACTGAAGAAGTAAAACAGTGCACAAAAGAGAGTGAGCTGAGGCCACCAGCTCTGTGTAACTGGGCTGCAGAGGTTGCTGGCTGCTACAGGTGAGTGTTGCTCTGAGGATGGTGAGGATTCTCTGCAGAGAATAAATAGCCCTGCTGCAGTCTGGGCTGTAATTCTGCTGAGGGCTGCCTGTGTAATCCTCATGTGTACACTGAGTCCCTTGAGCCAGTCCTGCTGGCCAGAACTGCCATTCTGCTGTAAATACCTGTGGCCTGGTCTGTCCCACATCCTTCTGCTCCTTTGCTTTGCCTTCTGGGGGCTGGAATGGGCCATGGTAGGGAAAAGAAGGGCTGAAGAAGCAGGAATGTGCTGCTGCTTTCCAGACATGTCATTGCCAGCCTGAGAGGTCTGTGGCTGGTTGTGCAGATGTTCCACAGCTAATGTGCTGAGACATGAGGGGCTTTGAGCTGCTGTTGAGGGAGCTTGGCAGTTCCACTGGTGGAACACTTCTTGGGAGGCTGTTTTCCCTCTCCATGTGCCAGACTTTGCAGGGTTTTATATGAAAGATATGTGACTCAGTTTCCCCATTCATACAGGGCAGTTCAGTTCTTTCCTGTGTGGAAGAGAAATGAAGACTTTGGGACTAAAGGCATCTGTGTGCTCAGCATAAAACTGAGCACAACTTTTGCTGAGGACAACAGTTTGGGCATCCTTGCTCTGCACAGCTGTCACTGCCTGTCTGATCCCAAGCCAGTCACTTCTCTGTTTATTTTGCCCTCAGCAGAGCAGAGGTGGTGCTGAATTTGGAGGATGTATCTGTTGTGGGGCACATCTTGACACTTGCTGTGCTGCATCTCAGAGCACTTCCCATCATTGAGGAATATTTGCACACGGATGTTTGTACTGTAAAACTCAAAAACTGCTAAGTAACAATAAAGAGACACTGCCTCTGAAACTGATGTTGTGTGCAGAAGAGCCAGAGCAGTGTGAAGGAACTCTCAAAATGCTCATTGTGACTGGTGAGTTTTGATGGGACCAGTGGGGGCAGTTTGGGGTGCTGGTGTGCAGCAGGCAAGGCAGAGCTGAGCCCTGGATGAAATGTCCCCAGAAAGCCTGGAACTCTGTGGAAATGAGAATCCAGGCATCAGCTGCAGGCCTGGGGGCTTTTTGCTCGATTTGCACCAGTAAATGCAGGATTTTTGTTAGTTGGTGACGTCCAGTGTTGTGATGTCTCCTTTTTCCAAAGTGGAAGCTTTCTGTCTGGCTCTTTGTGGCCACTGCTACTGTTGAGCTGCTGTTGTTGTGCAGTGGGTGTTGCAGCCTGAGTTCTCTGTCCTGAAGGGGCACAAGGCAGCTCAGAGCCCAGCACGGTGCAGCTGAAGGCAGGATTGGCTTTCCCCACACTCCCTGCTGGGGTGTGCTGGGATGCTCACCTGCTGTGTTTTCTCCCTGGAACTCAGTCTGTGCTCATGGGCTGCCACATGCCCTGGAAGAGTGCGTCATTAGACTTTGTCACCTCTCATCCCCTCATGGATCCCAGTGCACATCCTTGTATTCCCCACGGGATTCTTTGCCCCTACCTCTTATAAGCCTTGATTTATCCCTTTAGAAACCTTTCTTCTTATCCCAAGGCTCTGGGGGTGTTGTAAAAGCCCCTGGTGACGATCTTGGATCCAGATGAAGCTGTGTCACATCCTTCAAGACGGTCTCTGGCCAGTCCAGCCCCTCTCCAGGTTTCTGTTGCAGTAGCTGGACTGACACTGCTCAGATTGGTCTTGTGGGCTGTGTTACTGAGTAAAGCCTCAGTTTTGTTTTGGAAAATGTTTCAGCAGGTGCACCTTGTGCTTGGGTGGAATTATCTGCTTGGGTTCAGCCAATGTCTGGGTGACAATGTCTAGGGCAGACTGAGATGCCCTTATGGAGATGTCTCTTGGGTGCTGAGTTCTGGTGTTGAACTGTGTAAGCAGACCCTGTTGGTCCAGAATTTGTCTTTTTTGGTCCAGGCTTTTCAGTTCCAGTAGCACCAACTGCAGTCTCCAGCTCTTTTCCACATCTCTGTGTGTGGTTACAATCAGAGCTGGGACACTTGGGCTGTTTTGGAGTTTGGTTACTGCTCTGGCACTTGAGGCAAATCACTGAAGCTCAGGCTGTCATGTGCTGCCCCACACCTCTGAGACATGCTGCAATGTGCTGGGAACACCTGCCAAGGTTTGCAGGATCTGAGCTGCTCCAGAGAGCACTGGGTGTAAGTGTCAGTATGGTTTATTCTCACACAGAAATGCTGCTGTGAGACTGAAAATGTGGCACTTCTGCAAATAGCAAACAGCAATCACTGGTATCACTGTGACTCTTGAGACCTTTTTTTTTCCCCAGTTGTTTTATTTTATAAATAAATTTATTTGATAAATAAAACAACTGAAAAAAACATAAAATAACCATAAAAAACGGCACAGCTTGTGCCAGGGGGATGTACCGTGGCATCTGCAGTGACAGAGCTCATCCAAGTGTATGCCAACACTTAGAAAAAGTGCTGCTCCAAACCACACAGGTTTCTAAGCCTTTAGAAGTGGGACACTGAGGATGAATGTTCAGAGCCTGTCTCAGGTTCAGTAAATGCACAAGGCATTGCTTTAGTTTGAAGTAAAAGCTTTTCCTGTTCCTGTGGATGTCCTGCCCAAAAAAGACATCATAATGTACTCCCATGGTGAGGATGAGCAGGATGGAGAGTTTTGGGGACTGTGGGTTTGGGTTTCTTGGTGTGCTGCTGTGTAACCACCACCCAGGGGATTAGTGGATAAAATAACCTTATTTCAGGAGTCAAAACCTGCAGCCAGACAAATCTTATGTAAAAAGAAACTGTATCTTTGGGAGAAGAGAGAACTCATCATGACAACAGGAAAAACATGCCAGATCCTTCAGTGCTTGGATCCCTGCGCTGTGTTGGATATCTCTGGTTTCAGCCTCAGCTCAAACAAGTGTTTCAGGCTGGAGAGAACAAATCCCTGCAGGACATACTGAATTATCAGAATAATTGTCTTCTCACCTTTGAATTCCAGGATTTGGAGTCTTGTTCTTAATCCCTGTCTTTGCAAGGAGCCCATGTCTTCCACCCATGCTCCAGCCCTGTGTCTGTGTTGTGTCTGCTGAGAGCTCAGGACAATCCAAGTCTGGAACCTTCCCAGGGCCTGTGTTTCTGTCCCAGTTGTGCTCATGGTGGCCAGTGATGATGGTCTCTGCTTTGGGAAGAATCACAGGATTCTGAAGCTGTCACATTTTGCTCTGGGACAGGCAATGAGCTCTGGTTCCTGACCAGCTCTGACCTTCAGGATGTCCACTACGGAACTGCCTCATGCAGGGAAGATCTCAACAAGATTTCTCCTCTCTGGCAAATCTGCTTATATCAAATGGATCTCTTTAACCCACTTCTTTGAATGCTGCTTCTGCCCAGGAAGTGCTGAAGATGGGATGAGGGGCAGTGAGCACCAAAGGACCACTGAGGAATGGCCTGCAGGACCAGAGGGGCTTTGGAGTGGGCAGGAGAAATCAGAAATCTCCCCCTGCACTTCAGGACACTGCAGAGGCCATTCCAGAGATCTCCAGGCAGAAACACATGAACTGTGGCTGCAGCTGAGACTACAGAGCCCTTGGCACAGCAAATGGGAATTTGGGATTTGTGCTCCTGCAGTTCTTGGTAAATGAACTTTGTAAATTGGAGAGAAAGGCAGGAAACCTTTCTACAACTTCAATTTCTCTGATCCATATTTTTCCACATGTTTTGACTTTGTAATTCTTGTCCCAAGGACATAAATTTGTCTTCTTCAAACTGTGACAAGTCTCAGATAAGCTGATGGGTGACAAATACTGCTTCCTAGTATTGACTAACCCTCAGAATGTGGATGGCAACTGTGCAGTCTCCTGTAAGCAGCAGTTCCAGTCACAGTGTGGTGGGCAGCTGCAGGTGCCATGTGTCAGCTGACAGGGAATATTTTGGCATTAGGAAGTAGAGCCTGAAATCTTTGTTTCTGCAGAAAACTCAAAACTCCTGTTTAAACTAATCCTTCAGTGATGAATAACACCATCAGTGGTTCCCAACTTCTGTTTAGCTCTGAGTTTAGTTGTGTTTGAGCTGCATCTTCAGGGTAATGTTTCTCACTGTGCCAAATGGATCTGATGCCAGCCAGCCCAGCAAGGAGCCAGCCTCCTCCATGTCTGCCATTGTCCTGGATGCCTATGTGACCCAAAACAAAATAGTTCAGCCAGCAGAAAATTTCCAGTGATTAGTTTTCTGTCCCCTTAATGAGCTGAAATAACCATGAGTTCAGATCAGTGAGTAATTCAGGTCAGAAGGGATCTCAAGGTTGCATGGCTCAACTCCTCCAAAGCAAGGCCAGCTTTGGAGATGGCTCAGAGCTCAGGTGAGCAACAAAGCTGTGGCACAGGGAGATGCTGCTTCACTCAGGAACAGCAAAATGTTGATTTTTTAAGTAAGAGAGGCCTCACTTGATTTTCTGAAAATGTGGCTTCTCTCAGTGGCTTGTACAAGGAAGAGGGTGAGGATGTCTCTGGCAGCTGCTCACTGTTGGGCTGGCACTGTCACCAGCTGAGTCACAGAATATCCTGAGTTGGAAGGGACCCCAAGGATGATCCAGCCCACCCCCAAACCCTGCCCAGATCCCCAGCAATGCCCCCTGTGCATCCCTGGAGCTCTGGCAGCCTCGGGGCCGTGCCCATTCCCTGGGGAGCCTGGGCAGTGCCCAGCACCCTCTGGGGGAGGGAAGAACCTTTCCCTCATCTCCAGCCTGAGCCTGCCCTGGCCCAGGGAGCAGAGATCAGAGCTGCCCCTCGGGAGGAGCTGCAGATCCCTGAGCTCTGCCCTCAGTGAGCTCTGCTCCAGGATGAACACACCCAGTGCCCTCAGCTGCTCCTCCAGACCCCTCCTGACCCCTCAGCATCTTTGGACACTCTGATAGCTTTAAATCCTTAATAATTAAGATGTAATAATAGTAAGAATAAGATGCAGTAAATTGAAGCTTTTGGCAGTTAAAGGAGACTTGGGCAGTGCTTGGAGCTGTGAGATAATCCTGCTTGCTGGGCACAGCTGTTCCCACCTCTGGAGCTCTGTGGGTGCTGGCACTGATCTCTGCATAGTAATCCCATGTTTCTGGACCACATCTGTGTGATGGCAGGGGCTGAAAACCTGCAGGAAAGCAACAGGTACCTGAAGAGAAACTGCAGGCTCCTTTAGGAAGCATCCAGTCACTGGAGGTGGTGCCTTGGGAATGAGGCAGTGTGGCCAGCTGCAGTCCTGTGTTTTGGGGGCTGCACCATGGATGTGCAGGTACAGCTGGTGGGAGGAGTCTGCTCTGGAGCTCCTGGAGTCTCCTCCTCACACAGCTCAGTGCATCTGCTAGGGCAAGAGAAATGAATTAGCACAGGCTGATGTTTGCTCAGATCCTGGTTCAAATCCAGCAGAAAGCCAGGCAAATCCTCTGGATTGTGGGAGGATAAGACCTTGTTTCATTAAATCACTTTGGGTCAGAAAAATGTCTGTGCATTGCATCAGTCTGATGGAATCAGCCCCAGGGAAAACATCAGTGCCTGGCCAGGGCTATGCACAGGGCTCAGGTTGTGCTCAGGGCTCAGGGTGTGCTCAGCAGTACTGCTGGGCACACAGCACCGATCTAGGTCACAGTCTGAGCTGGCTGCACATTCAGATGGAATTGAGCTGTTTCAGAAGCAGCCTCCCTTGCTGTGGCAGCTCCTCCATCCCTGCAGGAGCCATGGCTGTAGCAGGGACCAGGGATGTGCTGCCAGGGCCACAGGCACAGTGGGATCCTCTGGGTGCCTGAATGGCATGAGGTGTCCCATCATGGGATCTGCATGCACCCACTTATGGGCTTTTATTGCCCAAATCCCAGAACCAATTCTTCAAGCCTGGCAATTTACTATTGCATGTACTGCATTTACAGCTGAAATGGGCAACAGATTTTTCTTGCATTTATTTCACCAAAAGATGAAGTCAGTTTTAAACATAAAATTATACAGTGAAAGCTTGCATCCCAAGCAGTGTCCATTTTCCTGGCACTGAGTTGCCAGTGATGTGGTCCCAGCCTGGAGCAAAGGGTGCAGCCCAGCTGCTCTGCCTACTGCATGCCAGCTTCCCAAAAGCACCATTTCTCTGGGTTAGGTACTAGAAAAACTGAGAACACGGGTTTGCCTCACAGCTTGTCTGTAGAATTCTCAATTTTTCCTCCATGTTAGAGAAACCTCATGGTGGCACAGCTTGATTTAGACACTGAGCATTGTGCAGATCTCACCCTGCCCTGGCTTCCACATCCCTTTGATATTTAACAATTTCTTTGAAGTACGGACAGTTTTGGAATCATGAATTGTTATAGGCTGGAAGGGACCTTAAATCCCATCCCATTCCACCTCCTGTCATGGCAGGGACACCTTCCACCATCCCAGGCTGCTCCCAGCCCTGTCCAGCCTGGCCTTGGACACTTCCAGGGATCCAGGCCAGCCACAGCTGCTCTGGGGACCCTGTGCCATTTTACCTCTGTTTATCCTTGTTCTGTCAACTTACGGGATTCTGATAAATGGTTTAATACAAACATTTCTCTGCTGAGATCAGTCATTTTACACCTGAGGCCAGAGGCCCCACGATTCCATGATCAGCACCTGCCTTACCTGTGCCATTCCTCCCTGCAAATCAGTGTCAGGTGTCACCTGGAGCAGGTGACATTCCTGGAGTACCATCAGCTGTAAGAAGCACCTGAGCTATCACATTCATTTTCTTAACAGCAAAATAGTCTTGCTTTTATTATTAACAGCTCATACAAAGAGTAGTAAAACTCTGATTCTGCCACATTCTCTGTGTCTGCCTGACATAAAAAAGTCTTTATTCAGAAAGTCAGATAGATCCTGATGACTGTGGGCTTCTTCCCAGGTTCTGATAAAGAATGCTAATGCCCAAAAGCAAGGAAATAAAATTAAAACTAAACATGCCCATATGACAAGCAGAATGGGGCTGGATCCTGGATGCACTGTGTCACTTGGGTTGGAAGGGACCTTAAAGCTCATCAAATCATTCCAACCTCCTGCCATGGCAGGGGTGCCTTTCACTATCCCAAGCTGCTCCAAGCCCCATCCAGCCTGGCCTTGGACACTTCCAGGGATCCAGGGGCAGCCACAACTTCATTGTTCCAGACAATGAATCCTAAAATCCTCATTACAGAAACCTTAGAAATCTCTGTATATGCCCACACTTGTGCCATCTTTTATTGCACTCTGTTTCCCCAGCTAAGACTTTTTTCCTTAACTACAAGGACCCTGATTTCAAAAGTGTTTGGTTGTGTTTTTTCCTAATTCCTTCGCCCTATGTTGAATACACATTGAGACTTCCAGATATGAGAAACAAGACACCTTAAAGATCACTCTGCAGTTTCCAATATGCACCAGGATTTTGGTTTGTTTCTTTTTAGCAGAAATTTAAAACAGAAGGAAACATTGGTCTGCTAGGCTGGGCCAACATACCTCTGGCCTTTAGCAGGCTTGGGAAAGATGACCAGATTTAGGGGATTTGTGGGCAAGTATACCAGAAACTTGGTTTTGTGATGGAAAGAGTGAGAAGAGAAGAAGGAGCAGACCTGTCTCTGGTAGTATGTGAGAGGAGCAGGGCAGCTGGTCCAGCTGAGATGAGTTGTTGCTCAGGGCCAGGAGCTGTAAGCCTTGCAGGCAGCGAGGATGGAGCTGGTCCCTTCCACTGCAGTTTGCTGGAAATTTAGGGACAGAACAGATTTGACATCAGCCTTGAGAGAGGGGATTTCCAGTGTTTGCAGCTCTGGCTCTGTGGCTGTCAGACAGGTCTTGACTGATCCCTCCCTAGGAATGCTCTCAGAGGCTTTGCCGTGGCCACTGGCAGGTCACCACTCGCAGAAGGAAGAGCTGTAGGTGCCAGTTACTTTCAGGAAGGAAGGGATGGCTGCAAGCACGATCCTTCTGGAGTTCAGCCCATGCAGGTTAAGCCCCAGTGTCCCCCAGCTGGAGTGCTGAGCCAGGGATCTGTGTGTTTGGTTTTTACTCTGGAGAGCAGTCCCCTCGCCCAGGGGTCTGGGACTACTCCAGGTTTTTCCATGTGACACTGTGTAAGATGGAGGCTGCTCTTGTTTTGCTTCTCACCTGATTTAATTACATTTGCTTTTTCTCTTTTTATTTCAGTTGTGATTCCAAAGAGCCCTTTACCTGCCTCCGAAGTAAACTCGGAGAAACCTAGCATGCACAGTAGCACAAAGACTGGTTTGGGGCAGCAACAAGGGCAAAGGCGTCGCAAAACAGGGAAGAAGCGTGGTCGAGCGACCAAAGCGCTAATCCACCACCCCATGCCTACACCCTCCAAGTCAGTGGAGCCTTTGAAATTCCCCAGAAAGAGAGGCCCCAAGCCTGGCAGTAAGGTAAAAGCTGATGCTGATGCAGGCGGGTGAACAGCAGGTGCTGCAGGTCCTGCCATGGGTTGGTGCATGCGTGTGGTTGTGCACCTTTGTCTCAGCCTCTGGCTGTGTGACTGCAGCAAGTAGGAGACCAGAGGGGTGTGTGGGCTGGGAGTATCCTCAGAGCCCAGCCCTGGAGCTGTAGAGAATGTCTGTGTCCTAAAGATCATTTCCATCAAGAATTTGTGTCTTTGGAAGTGCACTGGCTGTGGAGCAGCATGGCAGATGCTGGGAGCATGACAGGATGGCCAAAGGGTAGAATAAGCTTTGTGTGTGGCTAGTCTGAGTCAAACAGAGGTGGCAGATCCCAGACTTGTTCTTTTTCAGGGTTGTGGTTTGTAAAATACACACATATGGATTAGTAGGTTCTTGAGACACCCCGTCATCACCATCAGAAATGTGTCATGTTCCACAGTGCCTTGTCTGTTGGATGCAGAGGAGAGAGTGTAGTGATCATGGATGGTAAAGGAGAGCAGTGGTAAAAGGAGAAATATCTCCTCTTTTTCTGCAGAGGAAACCTAGGACATTGCTGAACCCAGCACCCACCTCTCCAACAACCAGTACCCCAGAGCCAGACACAAGCACTGTGCCCCAGGACGCTGCTACAATCCCCAGCTCTGCCATGCAGGCTCCCACAGGTAAGGAGGGTCTTGGACCACGTTCCTGACAGGATTGCACAGTTAGGAACTGCAGCAGGCAGACAGCAGCACCCTGAGAGAGTCCCGTTTCTTCCCAAGCCTGTAAACCAGCAATCCTTACCACTGCAGAAGGGCTGGCCTGAGAGAGGCACATGACTCCAGAGCAGCTGTTCATTTATCTTTCTATTGGAAATAATGAAGTAGGAAGATTGCAAGCCCACCTGTTGAGTGCAAGGACCCCTTTCCCCTGCATGCTGGTGATTGCACAGCTCTCCAGGTGCATTGTGCCTGGGGCAGTGAGGTGTGCAGCACCCCTTGTGAGCCCTGAGCCTCTCCCACACCATGCAAGGCTCAGCTGCTGGAGCTGCACAAGGGGCAGAGGAGGTGCTGAAGGACGGATCTGCCCAGCTCCAGCCAGGATATCAAGGCGCACAGGGACAGGAGGGAATAGGGGAGGAGGAGGAGCAGCAGTGAAGAGTATATGCACTGCTACAGCTGAGGATGAATCTGTCCAGGAAAGTCTAATGCAAAGCTGCTTTTGACATGTTGAGTCAAGCACTGGATATGGGCTGAGCCCTCTGTTTCCCCAGAATGTAATTGGCCAGTTTTCAGAGGAACCTAAAGAAGCCAGTTTCCCTAAAAAGGAAATGCTGTGGGAAATTGGGGCTGCATTCCTTCTTCTCCTCTGAATATCACAGCCACCTTACCCGGCTGTCATGGAAATCACTTTACAGCCTGACTGCAGGGGAGAGCATGGGAGAAACAGCAGCAGTTTGGAAGGTGAGCATGAGGCAGGAAGATTCTGGAGGTGATTGCCCTCTAGAAGTGGCTCCACTGTGAGGATGCAGTCAGGCAGTCGTGGTGGATTCCACTTTGTGAGTGATTGGACAGTCTTAAAATCTCAGCATCTCTCAGGTTGGATTTTAGGCATCTGTTTCTTTCTTTCTTGAGTGGGTTAATGGCAAACACATTTCTCATCTTGGCAGTTTGCATTTACTTGAACAAGAACGGCAGCACTGGGCCCCACCTAGACAAGAAGAAAGTTCAGCAGCTGCCAGACCATTTTGGACCAGCTCGAGCTTCTGTTGTCCTGCAGCAAGCAGTACAGGCCTGCATTGATTGTGCTTATCATCAGAAAACAGTCTTCTCCTTCTTAAAACAAGGCCACGGGGGAGAGGTCATCTCAGGTGAGAACGGGCCCACAGCACTTTGCCTCCAGAGAGGTTGTTGCAAGAATTCTCTCGTTGGAAGATGTCTATCCTGAAGCTCGCTGCAGCCACAGGCCAGGGGCAGACAGAAGAGTTCTGTCTTCTCTTTCTTGCCACACATCTGTGTCAGTGAAGCAACAGCTGGCAGCTGGCTCAGAGCGGAGCAGCTCCCATGGCCTGCGGGCACAGCTGCTGGAGCAGGCAGTGCTGGCATCAGCCTGGGCAGCAATCCTGCCCCACCGACCGGCCCAGCCCTGCCCCAGCCCTGGGAAGAGCCACAGCTGGGGGGATTCCACAACTCCTCACGGAAAGACAAGCAATAGCCCGGGTTTTAATTCTCCTTTAAGGCCGTGTGTGGCTGGATCTGCGAGCGCAGGCCCCTCCTGGAATCCTTTCGGTTCCCTTGGACGCAGCTCCCGGTGCTGTGCCCCGGCCCTGGGCTGGGTGCAGCAGGCTGGTCCTGGCCTGCCCGGCAGTGGAAGGCAGTGGCTTTGTTGGCTCTGGAGAGCCCAGCGATGCTGAGATGCAGGAGCTGGCTGTGCGGCCCTGGGCATAGCCTCCCGCCTTGGCGGGGGGTTCACGTGTCGGGCTCTGTTTGTTTCTGTCTCCAGCTGTGTTTGATCGGGAACAGCACACTCTGAACCTGCCAGCAGTAAACAGTATCACCTACGTCCTCCGCTTCCTGGAGAAGCTGTGCCACAATCTGCGCAGTGACAACCTCTTTGGGAACCAGCCTTTCACTCAGAACAGCCACATGCAGCGCTCACACGAGTACGACCACGACAGGTATCTACCAGGTAGGAGCTGGGGGGGCGGCACTGTAGGGACCCAGGTGCTCCATGTCCACATTTTATCTCTATCTCTGAAGCCTGTTCCAGAGCCCTCTCACAGGGTTCATTACATCACACCCAGTGTCAGTGCACATGCCCTCAGGGCTCTTGTGTAGGATTCCAGTTGCATTTTCTGCCTGTCAGTTTGGTTTCCATCTCCGTTGTAGGTTTCCGCTCATCCGTGCTGTCTCCTTGTCTTCCCTCCTCTCCTTGTCCCCCAGTCCTTCTGTAATCTGGTTATGGTGACTTCATACAGCTAGGAATTCAGGTGAAAGACTGCATGAGAAGAGAAAGTGATAACATGCAGCAGATAAACTGTAATTAGAAATTAATTAAAGCAGGGTGGTTTCCACACCAGCCGTGGATCTGCTGGCAGCAGCCAGGGCATGCAGCCCTCGGCGACAGCGTGGCCAGTTCAGGGATGATGCTCATGCAGCAATCCAAGGCAGAGGTGGTTTTGTTTTCCTTGGCATGGCATTGAAGCAGCTCACCCCCAGCAAGACAGTTCATGCCACAGTGCAGATTGTCAGGCTGCAGAACTGCTCTGAAGTAGAAGCAGTGGAAAACAAGCCTGGTTGTTCCCCCACAGTGCTGGGCAGTGGCAGCAGGCCTGGGGTGATGGCAGCCCCACAGGATGTCTGGGGTTCTGGTGGAGTTCCTGCTCCAGGAACATCAATTGTGGAGAAGATCAAATCTGTCTCCATCCTCTTAGGTGGTTGACAAGTGCTGATCTCCTCTCCTGTCTTGCTTTCTTCCCGCTCTGGTCAGCAAACAGCTGTTGTGTTTTTTGAGGTCTTTCCAAAGTTAATCCTTTGCATAATTATGATTCTGGCAAGAAAAGCCAAAGTTGTATGAATGTAAAAGGATGGGCACTTAGGAAGAACTGTTTAAGGAGAAGGTGCTAAGCATGAGAGGTAGAAGCAGCAGCCAAATGCCACAGTGCTTCCATTCATTGCACTTCACAAAGCACCTTAGGCAGAGTCTAGAGAGCGAGAGCATCTTCCCAACCTCTGCTTCCTGCTACATGGAGCCAGCAGGGCCAGAGGAGCTGTAGGATATGCAAGGACAGGAGAAGCATGACTGGTTACTGGGAATGGAGACTCCCCTGACAAACCCTCAAATATAAGAAATCCCCATGTTTCAGTGTGAAGATACCCTGTCATGAGAAAGAGCAAAACCTGAATGGGAGGAAAAGCACCCAGCCCTGGGCATGGATGAGCTCACACAGAGTTTCCAGTCTCCATGAGAGATCAGTGGTGGCTGTGCCAAGAGTTGGGCTGCTGGGTAGAGTGGAAAAGTATAAATCAGAATTCAGGGAAACTCAGGCAGAGCACCAGATCTGACATGATGCTGAGACCTGCCCATCCTGAACTCTGATTCAGAATGTTTGCAGCACTTAAAATTAACCACAGTCAGAGATGTGACAGCACCTAATCCTGATGTCTGATGAGCATCTGCTCATCTAACACCTTTCTCAGTCACTTGGTGAGGGCAGAGAAACAGTGCTGGTGATTTTGGGAAGTCTGGGCTGGTCATGGAGGAATGAGGGTGGAGTTGTACATCCTCAAATCACACCAGATGTCGAGGCTTGTGGTCTCACCTTCAGCTCTACGTGTCCTGCCTTGTTTCCTCTCCAGTATAGGAATGTGTTGTATGGGGCTGGTTCTTCCAGTAAACAGCCACTGGTTAGGACTGGGAGCTGGCCTGAGTTCCCAGAACAGACTTTGTGGGTGCCATGGAGAATTGCTGTGTGTGCTTGGGGCAGAGGGAAGGTCAGCAGCACCCATGCCCTCCCTTCTGCCTGGAAATAAGAGAATGGAAATAAGAGAAGCAGACTGAGCTGTACATCAGGAACAGCAATTGCAGGGGCCTGGGCAGCTGACTGCTGCTCACAGAAACATGAATGTGTTGTGACCTGGAGCCTCTGAAAACACAGGAGAGACCTGGACCATGGAGCCCTGGCTCTTCCTGTCACAGCACCTCAGCACATGGTGTTTCTTGGATTAACTCTGCACTTGTGGGTTTTGCTTTTCCACTGGAGACTGCTCCAGGGTTTTATGCTGAGATTTTAGAAGCTATGTTGTAATTTCCACCCCTAATTTATTCTTGGGCAACTTGGTGTCTCCTGATCTATTAGCTTTTTAGCTTAACTTGGTTCTCTTTCTTCTGGAAGTAGTTGCAGAGCAGTTGTAGCCCTCAGAGGAGTTCATCTTTTGTCTACTTTTTGCTCACCTCAGACAGTTGGTTTGACTAAAACTTCATGGGGTGGCCAGAGTGCCACCCAGCACTCTGGGGAGGAGCTCCTGGGGACCTGATGCCACAGCACTGGCAGCACTGTGGTCACAGGAAATGTCTCTGCAGTCACTTGTAGTCCCTGTGTCCTTGTGACAGGTGATGATCAGCCTGTCCTGGTCACATACACTGTTCTTCTCATCCACTGTTGTCACCTGCAGGTCATGAGCTCATGGGACAGTGTTTCAAGTGCACATCTGGATTTAGCTGCTGGATTTTCCTCCTTGCTGGTTCTTGGTTCTATATATATCCTTCCCACCTGATTTTAAATGCTGCTTTATCTGGCCTGACGTGGGAAGACAGCAGATTTCATTGGTAACTCTCTGAAATTTCTCCTGAAGTTATTACAGTTATGAAATGGGCTCAGGGATGATCCTCAGGCAGATTCACTGGCAGTTGCTCCCTCATGTTCCTTCTCAGTGTGCTGCCAACAGCTTTACCTCTCAAATCAGACTTTTGTGCATAGAGCAAGGCTTCTGGTAATTCATATTCTGTCTCAGCTGGTGTCTCTCTGTATGTAACATCTTGCTGAATTCCAGGTGTGTGAGGCTGATTTCTCTTCCCTCATCACAGGGAGGCCATTGGGTCGGCCTCCTCTGATGGACACCTGCCATAGAATGTGCCATGTGTATTCCCTGCCCTTCAGAGCCTGCCACAAGCCTTGTGGTGCTGCTGAGGTTGGACATAGGCATTTTATTGTAAAAATCTTTTTTTGCACCTCTTTTCAGATACTGGCACCACATTTCAGTAATGCAGTGCTGAGCTCTGTTAGAATTTCCTGCAGCAGACCAGAGTTTCAGGTGCACTGTCATTCTTTGCTTCCTCTGCACCCTCAAGTCTCCAGTTTGAGGATGTTCAGTTGTCTGACTTAGTCAGTGGTGGATATTTTGGTTCCTGTCTTGTTTTTTAATCTACAGAACCTTGCCCCCCCTACTCAGCATGGCAGCAGCTGGAAGTAAACCCGAGTGGTCTGGTTTGGAAGAGACCTCAAAGCTCCTCCCATTCCACCCCTGCCATGGCAGGGACACCTTCACTATCCCAGGTGGCTCCAAGCCCTGAAAAACCTGCCCTTGGACACTCCAGGGGCAGCCACAGCTTCTCTGGGCTGTGCCAGGGCCACCCCACCCTCAGGGAAGAGTTTTCTTCCATATATCCAGTCTAAATCTACCATATTTCAGCTTACAAGTGCACTGAGTGCAGGTGGATGTCACAGATGCTTCAACACCTGAGCCAGGTGTGCAGGTGTGCTCTGCAGCCAGGGAGGGGGAGCAGTGCAGTCAGTGCAAGGTGCGTTGTCCTGAATTAGAAGCCCTGAGCAGCCTGGCAAGATGAGGTGTGTGACTGTCAAGATGGTTGTGTGACTGTCACTGTCATGGCCCACAGCACCTCCAGGCGCAGCAGGTGAGCTGCTCTTCCCCTCAGGGCAGGGGAGGTGAATTGTCCTTCCCAGCTGCCCTGTCATTCAGAGGCAAGGACAACCCTTGTTCCTCTGCTCTCAGTCCTTTCTGCAGTGTCCCCTGTGCTTGTTCCTTCTCTAGTTAAAATACAGGCCCATCTTTGCCTTTGCACTGCCTCAAAACACAGGAGGAGCTAAAAACCTCCCTTCATCCCTGCACTCCCCATCCTCTGAGGTGCATAACTCCATGTTGAGCAGGGCCTTTTTATCCAATAAATGATCTGCTTGTTCTCAGCATCCTTCTCAAAGTGAGCATTTACCCACTGAGATTTGGGGTCCTTTTCTCTCAGATTATTTCCTCTTTGATGATACACATCCATGAGGTTTATGTCATTTTTGAACTGAAGGCATTTTCTTTTTATTCCTGATGATCTGAATACAGCTCTGTCTGTTACTCCATTTCGTTATTTTCTTAAAACTTGTCCTTTAAAACCAAAATTTTATTTTTGGTTTATCCTCTCATTAATTTTCACAGATTTCACTTCTGAATCCTAGGATTAACTTCTAGAATGAAGTTAATTCTGACCTGCTGTGTTTGCATTACTTTTAACATCGACCACTTTAAAAAAATAACCCAAACCAAAACCTGATGAAACCTTTGTAAAGCATCACCTTGTGTTGTGGTTCTGTGGCTGTTGGGTGAAGGTTATGCAGTTTGACACAGGGCTATCCAGAGCATGTGTTCCCTTCTCTGAGCAGTGAGTGTTTCTTACAGGGACTCATCCTGAGGATGGAATTTGTTTTTCTGAAAATGTCACAGTGATTTTTGGCTCAGTGCAAGCAGCTTTTTCATTTCCCGTAAGGATATTGATTGAATAGGCACCTTCTCTACCTTGGTGTTTCTCCTGAATGGACTCAGTTGTGCCCATTGGTGCTTCCCCCCACCTGTACCTCTGTTTGTTGGGCATTCTGCATCTCCCTTGGTGTCAGTCCCATTGCTCCCTGCCATGCCTGTTGCCCCTCCTGCACCTGATCCTGCCCTGTGCCAGCTGGCAGGGCTACTCTGGGCTGCTGGTGGCTCCTGGCTCTTGTGCAGGAGAATTCTGTGCCCACACCCAGGAGTGCTGTGAGCTCTCATATCACCCGTGCTCAGGGTGCTGGGAGCTGCTGTGTGGGCAGGGAGCAGCTGGAGGGTCACCCCAGCTGGGACAGGGTCTGCCACCCCTGTGTCACTTACCTGGCTGCTGTCCCCATCAGTGTCAGTGCTTCCATTCCTTGTCCATCCACCACTGATGCTGTGTGTGCAGAGGTGTCCCAGCCCATGCCAGTGTCCTGTCTGCTGTGCAGGGTATTCAGAGTCCCATCCTTGGGATGTGTTTGGAGAGGAGCAGCAGTGGCAGCACCTGTGGGCTCCACAGATGGGGGGGATTGAAAATTGCAGTAGGGTTTAATCCAGCATTGTGTATGGCACAGAGGGGTTGCAAATCATCCAGGGTTGTGTGCCAGGTGCCCAAGGGTTATGTGCATCTGAAAGGTGACAGTGGGATGAGCAGGAATTATGTGGGATGAGCCAAGGCATAGAATGAGGAGAAATTAAGTACATTAGAAGTGATATTTGGGTGAAATACGGCAAAACATGGCTAAGATTCTTTGGTAGTTTTCTCACCATCCTTTTTCTCTGATAAAACCTGCGCTGCCTGCTCTGTTGAGCCCTGCCACATGTGCTGGATTGCAGCTTGAACAGGTGGTGGGTGCCCAGGCTGGTGATGCACACAAGGCTCAGGGGATTCTCAAGACTGCATTTCCCTGCATCTCCACTCCTAAAGAGGGCTTGTTCTCTTTTCCTAGACAGAAGCAGCTCGTTAGACGGCTCTCTGCAGGGACCAGGCCGGGGTACAAAGCGCTATTCCCAAGATTCCCCTCCATACACTGCTCCTCTCTCCCCCAAGTTACCAAAGAATGACCGTCACCCTTTGGAAGGTGAGCACAGCGTGTCTCTTCCCAAAGCTGGCTGTCCCCAGCACCCTGTCCTGGCTGCAGCAGGGCCACATCTGCCATGCCAAACCAAGCTGTGGCTTCAGGGAGCTGCTTTGCTTGTCCCTGCCAGGGGTTGTGCTTGCTGTTCCAGAGGGGAGTGGATGAGCTGCTGTGTGGTGACAGGTTCCCCACACAGATGTGTCAGCCATGTGGAATGCAGTGGGAATTCCTTCTAAGCCTGACACTCATCATCTCATACCGTATAATCTGGTTCAGTTTCCCACATTGTGCATGGGATTTACAGTGCTCAGACTGCCCAGCTGCCTCAGTCCATCTGCCCCTGGATTTTTCCCTGAGGGTTTGCTGCAGCCTGTTGTACAGATGCTGATGTGCAGCTGTACAGCCAGCAACTTGCTGCCCTTTCCCAGGATCTCATCTTGTTCCTCACAGGCCCCCCTAAAACAGCTTCGGGGTGTCACTGGCTCCACCAGCTCAGCCACACCATTCTCATCCTGCACTGCTGCTCCTTCCCAGAGTCTCTTGGGATCCACTGGGCCATGTTCCCAACAGCAGCTGCAGGAGTGTCCTCTTTGCTGTGAGATCCACAGGTGTCCCTTTCATGCACATGTGGGAGATTTCCAGAAGGTCTGGGTAGCTGAAGGACTCCCTGAACTGAGTAATCTTCACTAAATACACTCCCACTTTTGTTCTGAGCTGTACACCCTTCATAATGCAGAATGAAGATTTAATCTTACTGAGGCTTTTAATTAATGGATGGTGAAATCTGCCGAGGTGTTAGTGGCAATTCTTTATGACTGAAATCCCTGAAAAAATTGCTGAAGACTCCTGGGTGGGCTCACAGTTCAGTGGCTCCATGCTCTGCTGCTGTTTAGAGTGCCCATTTCCCTGGTTTTGCTGAGGTTGCTGATCCCAGGTGTGAGTGCCCAGCCTGGCACCACTGTGGGTGATTTTGGTCTGCATCCATCACTGTGTCCTGTGCTCTGCACAATCCCTGGCCCTGCCTCTAAGCACTGATGGTCTGAATTTGCCCAGAGCAGCTGTGGCTGCCCCATCTCTGGAAGTCTCCAAGGCCAGGTGGATGGGGCTTGGAGCAGCCTAGGACAGTAGAGAAGGTGTCACTGCCCATGGCAGGGGGTGGGACTGGATGGGCTTTAAGGTCCCTCCCAACCCAAACTATTCCATGATTCTCTGATGGACAGTTTCTGCTCTGTGCAGTGATTAAAACAGTAGTTTTGTCACAGAGTCAAAGTGAACACATGGGTGGTGTGTGGCAGTGCCTCATCTATTCCACACTGACAAGTCAAAAACTGTTCTCAGAGGCTCCTTCTGTTTCTCACCTCCAAAAGGATGCTGGTCTCCTTGATTCCCCTGTGATGCATCAGCCACTGCATTTGGGAAACACAGCCCAGCCCCTTCTCCTCCCTCAGCAGCTGGGACATGCAGTGTTCAGCCTGCTCATGAAGCACAGGATTGCTCCAAAGTGCCTTGGTAGGGTGGTGAATATTGCACACTCTGTATTATCAGTGGAGAGAAAAGGCCTCCATGATGGGTGATTCCAAGGAGGAGCCTTCATTAGGTTTCTACAGGATTGGTTCTTATTCTGCTTCAAATCTATTCAGTTATCCCTTGGCCTTCGAAGGGGTTGTGCCATCTGGATGCCAGAATTCTCCAGGTTCTTACAGAAAAACACAGACAGGTGGGCAGGAAATGTGTCTGCGTGTGAGGGGGTTGGTTCTTCCTGCAGCACCTTGGTTCTTCATCCAAGCAGGGGGCAAGGAGGTGCAGTCTCAAATTCCATCTAGAAATTCATTCTTATCCCACAGCTAAAAGCTGGAATGAACACATCATCCTCCACCATAAAATTGAGGTTCAGGCAGGAATATTTTCATTTCAGAGGATATATTTTAAGAATATGCACCTGAAATACTCAGATACTTGAGCAAGGTACAGTAATTTCACGAATATAAGCCGCACCTTTTTCATTGAAGAATCCAGCCTACCCCAGTGGTGCAGCTTATATTCAGGTGCAGCTTATAATCGTGAAATTACTGTACATCTTCTCATGGGAATGACCTCTCAGACAGCAGTTCCTGAACACATCCCGGTTTGCCATATGGAAAGCTGTGAGCAGCCGTGGGACATCTCCATTCACCCTGCATTTGGCAAGAAGCAGAGACATGAGGAGAGAATCTCACATCTTACATTGTTTTTCCTCTTGCATCCAGCGGTGTTGATGTGGTTTTTTGCTGAAACACTGCAGTTCCAGCACAGTGGGGACCTGCCTTCACAGCCCATCACTTGCTGGAAGCAGTGGGTGTTCAGGAGTAGTGCAAATCACATTTGTGCTTGTGGCCAAACTCCCATGTTTTAGCAGTAAAATGACACTGTTGAGTCTATAGCACTATTTGTTTAATTAAACTTTAATTATATGCTCCCTGCCTCTCCTCCACTAATTGTGGCATGTTTCCCTATAATGTGCCAACTGCCAGCCTTTAGTTAAATCCAACAGTTTGTGTAAGGAAATCTGCCTAAGGATCAGCCACCTCCTCCTGCTGGTTATCAAGGGTGAAGGATCCTGGATCTTGCCTGAGTGCAGTTGTGCCTTGCCACTTGCAGGAGGATCTTGTCTGCAGGTGATTTCCAGGGGCAGTGATCATTCCCCTCTTGCCTCATCTCCCTCTCCTTTCCCTGGAGGAATCATTCATTGAGCAGTTCCCTGTGTGTTTTTAGGAAAACTCTCGATCTCTCTGGCACTGACCCTGCCACAAAGCCCCCAGCTCTGCTGCAGTGTTACAGCCCAACCAGGCACTGACGTGTGCAGGGATAGGGAACCTGGGCATCACTGTGTGCCTTCAGTTTTACCTCCTGGGCAAAAAACCATCATGCCCCCAGGGCTTCATCCATGGCCCTCGAGTGTGTGATCACCAGCGAGTGAGAACAGGCTCACATATTTGCAGAATGCATCACAGAACATTCCTGTAATGACACTGTGTTAATTTTTGAGTGAAGTAATTTCTGAGGGTGAGTTTTGTATCCTCAGTCTTGCACCAACAGGAAACTGTGCATGTGCTGTCCCAGACTGGGCCTGAAATTCCCTCTCCTGATGCCAGTCCTCACTGTGAGAGCTCTGGGATTTTTGGGAGCACTCAGACGTGTTTGTGAGACCCTGCTCATCTGGGGGAGTGCCCCAGTGTCCTGGCCAGCTGAAGCTCTCTGTCACCTCCTTGGGTTTCCTTGGAGGGCTGAAATGCACAGCTTGGATTGTTCCCATCCCACAGCCACTGTCCTGTGCCAGCCCAGAGGGCTGTGCCCACTGACCCCTCTCCTGCCTCTGTCCTTCCCTGACAGTCAGCACCCTTCCCCAGGTGTTTAATGGGAAGTGTTTTGGGGTTTAAACACAACTGTCCTGTTGAACAGGAGACCAAATGTAGTAGCTTGGAAGTGGAAACCCAGAGGTGGGTCTGGCTGGGCAGGGGATCTCCACCCAGCCCAGGCCAGGGCAGCCAGCTCTGGTTTGTGTCCAGTCTGGGGCTGAAATGCAATGGTGGGAGTGCAGGAGGGGTTTGAAGTTATTCAGGAATAGCCATGAGTCAGCAAACCATTTTTATGCATCCAGAGCAGGTGAGAGCACAGCTGTCCATGCAGCAAGCAAGTGACAAGTGAGCCAGCATAGAACAGGTCCCCAGGGGTAAGAGTCTTCACACCAGCACTTAGTAGGTGAGACTTTAAGGCTGCACTGCTGTTTTCTGGGCACATCCCAGACACCTAAAAGCACAGAAAGGCAGCAGTTCCTCAAGTGCAGAGTGGCAAAGCCCTGGTGTGGGACCAGCAATTATCCAGTGCTAACCCCACACAGGGCTGGCCACCAGCCAGACAAGGGTGTTCCCATTTCACATCCTTCAGTGTGGAGCCCTGGAAGGTAAGGGCTGGACCAGCTGAACTGGCCTCTGGATCTCTGCTCAATCACAGGCAGCAGGACACGAGACCAGAAAATCCCAGCTCTCACAGTAGTGCCACAGTTCACAGAAACCATAGCAAATAAGGTGTAGCCAGGAGAGGCTGCCCCAGTCCATGGTACCCAATGTCTGCAGCACTTGGGAACCACTTCAGGCTCTGGTAAGCTGCACTTCCCTTCACTGGAGCATGGCAGCATCAGCTCAGAAGGGAATTTGGGAAAATCCTAACAGCTTCTGGGTCTCTCAGGCTGCAGCTCCTGCACCCTCAGCATGATCCCAGTTCAGCACAGCAGTGCTGTGCTGGCTTCTCACCTGCTGCTCCTGTAGTGTGTAGTGTGGGAAGTGCCAGGGAAGAAACCCAGGGCCTGGCCAGTGCTCAGGCTTCCTCAGCCTTGTCACCTGCTGTGGTGTTGGAGTGGCAGCAGCTCAGGGCTGTGAGCTGTCCTCTGGGTCCCTACAGATGCTGCTGGAGGAGCTGCAGCCCCCAGCCACGTGTGCTGGCAGGTCTGGAGTGCACAGGCAATGCCCCTCACTGTGGAGCTGCTTCCCTCCCTGGCAGGTGGTTCACAATAAGGAACAGATTTGAGGATATTTGAGGGTGATTCATGAGGCACAAGGATCACCTGAGTTGAGACTCAGTTGTGCCATAGTAGAACCTGCAAAGGTGGCCCTGCAATGGAGCTGTCACAGTGTACCAGCAGAGGCAGGTCTGTCACCCTGGACAGTCTCCCCAGCCCCTCCATCCCAACAGTGAAAATTCAGTGCATTTCTGGAGAAGGTGAGGAAGCCACTATTGCTCTAATTCCCTCAGCCCAGCCTTCCTGTGCATATTCCAGTACTGGGAGCTGGCCTCTGATGTGAGGCTGGAAAAGGGCCCAGCAGGAGGCCAGGAGGGATGAGCAGCTCATCACCAGCATGTTGCTTTTGGGGCCAGAGGGCTGGCACGGTGTGGGAGCATTACCTGGCCCTGATGGCAGAGCTCCCTCGTGCCCTGCATGTGTGTCTGACACCCCAATGCCAAACACCAGGGCTGATGCTGAGGATGTGCAGTGTGTGACCCCTCAGGGATCATCCATCCCCTCCCTTCCTGTTCAGGACTATCTTTGAGTCCTGGGCCACAGCTGGTGGTGGCACAAACAGAGTAGCTGACCAAAGGAGCTGCTGCTCCAGTCTGAGACCATTGTCACTACACTGGTTGGACTGGCAGATGGTGACACCAGGGCTCCAGCAGTGCCTGGTTTGATGCCTGTTCTGGGGAGACTCCAGCCAGGGGTTGGACAGCAGCAGTGAACGCTGCTGTGGCTCTGCCCCACATGGGAGCGTGGGGCTGTGGCGTTCGGGTGCACTAACTGCAGCTTGGTGCATTCCAGGTGAAACCTTTGTCCTGGGAGATGGCCTCCCAGGGCCCTTAGAGCCTCGCCTGGACCCCATGGACTCTGCCTTGAACTCTGTCAATTCATCCAGCCACAGCAGGAGCTCCAGAGACTATCGCATGCCAGGATACAGGCACCTGCACCAGCCCTCTAGCCTGAGCCAGGGCAGCACCTCTGCCCTGCGCAGGCTTAGCTCTGGGGGTAAGAGCTCACAACAGCCCTGCAGCTGCACAGTGGGCAATAAAGGGCTATTCTAAGTCCACTTACACCTTTCTAAGGAGGCTGGGCTCTGCACAGCCAACTAAATCTGTTAGGTGTGATGGCAGCTGGCAGGTGGCAATGTGGACAGGTGACATTTCTCCTTTGGCTGGTGTCTGGGTGGATCTGGAGGTCAGTGGGGAGAAAGGAGCAGGCAGGAGCTGAGCTGTGTCCAAGAGATAAATAGGTGTCTGAGTCTGCAAGGATGGATTGGAAATGGTTGGGGAATTGGAAGTTGCCTGGTGGGGCTGGGAGGTTGGGCAGATGCATGAGTGGCACTTGTCTGAATGGAGGAAGAGGGGCAGGAGAGCTGAACTGCTCATTGCAGGGGTTGCAAATAGTGTCATTTTGGGTGCATGGATCAGTAAAAGCCTCTGAAAAAGCTCAGGCTGCTGGTGCCTCCCTCTCACATTTTCAGGCAGAGCTGAGACAAGAGGCTGTGCACACTGGGAGCAGGACATGTGCCAGCTCAAGCTGTGCTTTTGGACAGTGGGAGGTCACCTGTGGGTTCAGTCTATCAGAAGATGCAGCCAGAGAAAACATAAACCAGCTCTGCTGTGTTAAATGTGCTACAGGTGTTGGAAGGGGAGGAGGAACCATGCAGGGGGAGAGACATAGGAAATGGCAGGGGGGGTTCTGCTCAGGTGGGAAGTGTCAGCCCATGGACAAGGAGGAGAGGGAGCTGGGGACAAACAAGGGCTCTGTGGGGCTTGAGAGAGGGGACAAAGGCTCAGTATAGAAGGCTGCCCTGAAAGGTCAGGCCTAAGGAGAGAGAATAAGGCATGAGTGCTGACCTGCACCACAGGAATCTGGGCCATTCCTGGTTCGTGCCCCTTGCCGTGTCTCTGCCCTGCTGTGGGAGAGGAGCTGAGTGGTGGATTGAGGGAGGGTGGCTGTGGGGCAGTGCAGGGACCCCCATAACGGCGCTGTCTGGCATCCCCAGGCTCGGACAGGTACCTCAGCTCCCGGGACTCCTCCCGGCTCAGCAGCCGTGACCCCTCATCCTGGACGGTGGAGGAGGTGATGCAGTTCATCCGTGAGTCAGACCCACAGCTGGGCCCCCATGCTGACCTCTTCAGAAAACATGTGAGTGCCATGGTTCATGTACACATGGGTGTGTTACAGCTGGGAGGGGGGAAAACACACAAGCAGAATCCAGGAGAGTCAGAACACGGCAGCACTTCAGACCAGATGGAGTTTTGTGTTTAATAAAAAGATCCTCATAAATCCTGCTCATGCCCTGTCCAGGCTTGAATCTGTCAGAACCCCACAAGGCAGCCTGGGTGCACACAGAGCCTCTGCAGTGAATCCCAGTGCTGAAAACACAAACTCTGCTCCTTCTGGAGTCTAATACCTCGTGGCAAATTTCTCCTGGCAAAAAACACATTCCAAGTGGGATTCACAGACTTGTGAAATTCCACCCATGTGCTCAGCTCCTGTAACAGGGAGTCTCCTAAGGCTCTGGTCCTTGTGCACATCTGTAAGTGTAAAACAGCTGCAGACACAGCGTGGAGTTTGTAGCATTACAGCTGCAAGAGAGGTTTGGCAGCTGAGCCCTGCAAGAGCTGTGTTCTCTCTGCCTGGTGGTAACATCCATGTTCTGGTGCTGCTCATGAAGAGCAGTGGGAGCAAACATCCAGTGCTGTGTCCTGCTCTGAGCTGGGCTGACCCAAGATTCTTTTTGAAATTTGTTCTATTTTAGAAACACCAATAATTGAGCAATGTTTGTTTAATTGTGCAAAACCTGCCAAGGGACGGAAGTGCTCTTGATTTTCAATCCTGAGGAGAAACTTGTTTTTGTCTGTGGAAGGGAAAAACAGATCAAACCTGATAGTGGAGATCCCTGGAGATCTCACCAACCTGAGAGCAACTGAGCATTGACATAGGACAGAATTTTCTGTTCAAAGTTGTGACTTTTATTTTTCACTTACAAGGCAATTAACATTTTCTTCATGGAAAACTGTCCAGTGCAAAGTTCTGGACCCAGCCTGGACTGGGTCATGGACAGGAGAGCTGCAAGGGACTGGGAGACTTTCACTTGCAAATGCCAAGTACAAAACTGCTTTCTGATTATTCTAAGCTTCATGATCCATCCCCTCCTTAGTCTCTGGAGGGCCACATCTGGCTCTGTGTAAAGCATCAGATGCTTTGAAAGCTGCTGTGTTGGAATCAACCCCCGTGGGGATGAGGAGCTCCACCAGTCTCTGCCAGTGGCTGGGACTGTGCTGTGAAACTCCAGAAACAGAACCACAGAATCATTCAATTGGAAAAACCCTCTGAGGTCATACAGTCCAACATTCCCTCAGCACTTCCAAGGCCACCACTAAACCATTTTCCTTGGTGCCATATTCATTTTGAGCACTTCAGGGATGGTGATTTCAGCCCATGCAGGTGCCTAACCACCCTTCCAGGGAAGAAAAAAATTTTCCTAATATCCAGTCACAGAGCACAGGCTCTTTGGCTTTTAGGATCTGTTCCCTCACCTCCATCTTCAGCCATGACTTCAAGGGCTGTGTGTGTCACAGCGGGGCTGTCACCACTGACACATCCTCTGCCAGATTTCTTCTGTGCTGGAATGACAGTGCCCTGGAGTGAGCAACTGCTCCCCTGCATTGCCACTGCCTCTGTCATTCCCCTGTCAGTGAAACCTCCCTTTCCCTTCCTCCCTACCTCCCTTCAGGATGTGCTGGCCGTCTGGCTCCTGGATGTTGATCACCCAGGAATTCCCATACTGCATATTGGTCTGGGGCTGCAGCAGGGTGGATGTAGGGCTGCCTGTGCTCTCCATACTGGGATGTCCATTCTGGGATGCTGCTGAGCAGGGCTCTCCCAGCCAGCCCTGCTGTTGCATTTTGAGCCCAGCCTGGCTCGAGCAGGGCTGGGGCTCCCAGGTGCCATCAGCAGCACTGTGCTTCATCCTTGCAGGAGATCGACGGGAAAGCCCTGCTCCTGCTGCGGAGTGACATGATGATGAAGTACATGGGGCTGAAGCTGGGGCCAGCCCTGAAGCTCACTTACCACATCGACAAGCTAAAGCAAGGCAAGTTCTGAGAGGACTCCTGGCAGGATGGATCCTGGAAGCTCCGCTCCCAGCCGTCCCCACCCGCGCTCACCTGCTGACAGGTTCGCATGCACACACCCCCTCCGCTGCAGATGGACACTCCCGACGCACAGCCGGGCCCTCGGGGCCCCACCCAGCCCGGCCAGCCCCACAGTGCTCAGGAGGAACCCAGCACAGCTGGGCTTCGCACCAGACTCGAGCTGTGCACGTTGGAAGCGGAGGATCTCTTCCCTGCTGCCCAGCCAGCACTTCTCCGTGAGCTCACGGTGCTGCTTCCCTGGGATGGAGCAGTGTTTGTGGGAACTGGGTGTTTGCCATGCCTGGGCACTGAGCCTGCCCAGCCTCAAGGGGCTCGGTGCCCCCAAGCTGCCCTCAGCCCTGTGGCACCACAGCGAGCTCAGAGCATTGACCACCCAACCCTGTCTTCCATGCTGGGGGAGCCCATCCAGCCAGCTCTGCCTGCCCCCAGCTCCTGACCTGGCTCCAGCTGGGCACACCGGGCCAGGGGCGGAGGCTTTCATGTTTATTCCAGACTGGGGACACTGTGTGGGAGCGTGGAGCGAGCTGGGAGAGCTGAGGAGCAGGGCTGGGCCTGGCGTGCTCCTGGCACAGGTGGGCCTGGGCTGGTGTTGGAGGCTGCCTGGATGCTGCAGGACTTGGCTGATCCTTCTCGCCTTCTTTTTTTAATTTTTTTTTAATTTGGAATTTTTTTTTTTTACTAAGGAGTTGTCTGTTTCAAACGATGAGATGATTTTTCTACCTGTGTTGAACTCGCAACTCTTGGTGATTTTTAGCCAGAGCTGCTAAGGTTTGTCTTCCCAGGGGCGCTCCTGCTCCTCTAGAGTTTCAGTCTGTCCCAGCTAAGCATGTGCAAGAGGGTTTTGGGTGTGACCAGGGCAGGCCAGGGTGGTGACCTGTCCTGGCACTGCTCTTCCTGTGAGGGCATTGCCCTTCCCGAGGCACCTGTTGGTCCCAAGCAGTTTAATGTATTTATTTCTAATGGCACTTGAGTAGTTCCTATGGTCGCAGACACGTTTCTGCAGCTGCACAAGGAATGTCGGAGTGGAGCCACCAGCTGTGCCACCACAGTGTCCCCTGAAGAGCAGCTGCCAGCTCGGGGCTGCCTGGAACCCGGAGCATCACTGGCACCAGCCTGGCCTGAGCTGGGACAGGGCTGATGGGGCCAGCACGGGCTGTCTGCAGTGTGTGCCCACACACACACCCCTCAGCACAGACACACACACACGCTTCCTCTGCAGTGACCAAAGGGCTGGGACAGAATCTCCACTCCAGGCACTTCCTTCTCCTGTCCTCAGCTCCCCCTGTGCATCCGGAGCCACAGCTCACTCCCTCCCCTGCAGCCTCGAAGGCCTGGCCGGCAGCAGGACGGGCCCTGTGGTGACCAACCCTCCAGGCTCTTGCACTGAGTCAGGTTTACCCCTAAGGGGCAAAGTTGCAAAAAAAAAATAAAAACAAAAACACAAAAAAAAACCAGAAAAAAAGAACCCAAACCCCAAAGTAATAAAAAGGCAAAATGGCTTTTTGTCCTATAGCGCAGCCTGCGCTGCGGGCCGGGGCTGAGGCTCCGGCTGCTCACCGAGCCCCTCGCTGCCAGCACGGCCGGGACCCCTCGCTGTGAGCCGGCGCCAGCCCCGCTGCAGCCAGGCCCCGCGGGCTCAGCCAGTGCTTTCCTCTGCACTTATTTTACTTGATTTGTTTATAAATAAAAGGATACCAAGTTCCTCCCCGCTGTTCGTGCACTGATGGCAGCGTCGGGCTGAGCCCTGACTGTGGGGGAGCAAAGGGATGGGCAGTGGGTGCTGCCCCGGCACTGACCTTCAGGACCTACGCTCAGGACTCATCCCCGGCTGCCCCCGCCGCTTCTCCGGGTGGGCAGGGCCGGGGTGGGGCTGAGGGAAGCGAAGGGTGACGGGACAGAGAGAGCCGGGGGTGATGGTTGAGGCCGGCGAGAACCATCGTGTGCTGCGTCCCCCATCCTCTGAGGCACTCCCAGGCTGACCCCCCTCCCCGTCCTTCGTGTGCTGCCTGGTGCTGACAGAGGCTTTTGCAATTCCTTGTTCCAGTCTGGAGTTCGAGGGGGATGTCGAGGCAGGGCAGCCCCTGGCTGAGCCCCTGAAGCCATCGCAGCCCTCAGAGCCCAGCATGGAGCCCTGTGCCGGTAAGGGAGATGGACAAGGAGCCCTTGGAGCCCTGAGTCCCTCACACTGCTCCCCAACGCACACCATCGCCATGAGCACAGAGCCACAGGAGCCCTGAGGGCTGCCTGGGGCTGCTCCCTCCCACAGGGGCACAAGGCTGAGGGGGCCGGGCCAGGCCCCAGACCTAGGGTTCAACAAGGCTCGCCCTCCAGGACGAGGGTGATGAGTGATGGAGTGGGAGTTGAGGGGTCTCACCCCCCTGGACTCTGAGCCGTGGGTTTGTGTCCCAGCTTTAATACCCTGGAGCACTGGGTGACATCCTGCAGAAGGCAGTGAAGGGGGAGCTGGAAAGTCTTTGGGGTCCAGCAGCAGGTGAGGGGGCAGAAGCCTCCAGGTCTCTCCTTGTCCCTGGCTCCTGTGCAGGTGTCTCAGGCCTGGGAGCACTTGTCACAGCACAGGGACCCTGCCAGGCTCACATCATCCCCTCAGGGATGCAGCAGAAGTGGCTGTGCTCACAGCTCCTGGCAACACAGCTGGATCCATCCATGTTTTGGGCTTGGACTGTGCTGTTGGGGCACAGCAGTGCTTGGGTGAGGCCCCAAAGACACCAAACTCCCAAACCACCTTGACAAGGCCCAGGGATGCCCAATTTATTTGTAGAATTTCACTGCATTTTAACTGCTCATTTCTGTTGCTGTCCCAGTGCAGCAGCTCAGGGTAGAGCTCCCCATCCCACTGGGGTGCAGTGCCTCAGTCCCAGAGCTGCTGTGGGACCAACAAGCCCAGGGGCTGGACAGTCCTGCTTAGGCTGGGCACCTGGGGGTGCTCAGTCCTGGTCCTGCCCCAGCTCTCCCATGAGGATCCTGAAACTGGGAGCAGCCAGGGCCCAGCAGGGAGCAGAGGGACAGCCCAGTCCCAGTGCTGAAGGGTCAAAGGGGACAGCACCTTCCCCTCCTCACAGGGAGTAGGGACAAGAACCACAGGACTTGGCCCAGGGGAGCTGTTACTGAACCCAGAGCCGGGGCTGAAGCTGCACTGGGGACATCAGAGTGGTGGCAGTGACAGCCTCATCAGCCCCTGGCCACAGCTCTGACCATGGGCCTGGTGCTCCATGTCCTGCACCAGCAAGAAACTCCCATCTCTGGAGAAGGGAGGTGGGACAAACACTCCTGGGGCAGCTCAACGCCACTGGAAACAGTTTTGTACCCTGCAAAGCCTGAAGGCTCAGCCCAGCTTCCCAAGCTTTCCCCACTGCTGGAAGTTACAGAACTTCAGACTTTGGAGCTGCACTTCTAAACCCACTGCGAATACAGCTCACAAGTTTTTGCTAGCTTAAAGGGGATTAATTCAAGATTGGGCAGTTTTGTGCTTCAGTCCTTTCCTTCCTTCCCTCCCTCCAAGCCAGCAGGAACAAGCACAGGGCTCCTCAGTCAGTTTGTTACAAACGAGCTTTTAATGACTGAATCAGTTGCATGGTTTTGGCCAAAACAAACATTTCAGGAGAAAAACACAGTTGTGCTGCAGCTGAGGGAGGCTCTCACCCTGCCCCAGGAGTGGCCAGGGCAGCAGCAGAGCACTGCAACCCAGTAATTCCTGCACAGCAGCTGGAATTGGCACATGAGAAATGCTCAGAGCTCTCCAGGCTCACAGCAGCTTTACAGGGAATATTTAAAACAACTGAGGACTAAAGCAAAGGGCTGGGGAGGAGATCAGTGAGGAGGGACAGGACAGGATTTGGTTTCATGGCTCAGCAAGGTCTGACCGTGCAGCCCTCTCCAAACCCCACAGAGCTGCTGAAGTCTGAGTGTGTGACATCAAACAAGACACTTTCCTTCCTTCCTTCCTTTCCCTTTAATCACCGAAGGCCACACAGGGTGTTCCAAGGCAGCAGCAGGCCAGGAACCAGGCAATTCAGCCCCTCAGCACTGCACAGCTGGACAGCAACACCCCCAGCACAGGTAACACCGAGGGGAGGGTGAGTCCCTCCCTCAGGAACAGCCCTTGGGAACTGCAGGAGCACACACACAGCTCCAACGTGGACAAAAAGGCAACAAAAGGCTCCACTTCAAATCCATTGAAAAGCACCAGGAGCTGCTGTGTCCCAGGGCAGGGACACAGCTCAAGGCAGCAGTGGAAGTGGCTCAGTGGTGCACTCTGTCCCCTTGATGCAAGGGGTCAGAGTTTCCCCAGCCCCAGGAGGGCTCACATGGATCCCCTCTGCTCAGGGCTTCCCTGGCAGCTCTGTTCTCCTGCCCCACAACCTGATCCCAGTTAATCACATCCCTGCAGTGACACCTCAGCCAGAGCTGAGCATGTTCCAGAGTAACACTATTCCAGGAGGATCCTCCTGGTTACAAATTCATAGCGACAATGAATGCACCAAGAGCACCAGTGCCAAAGGTTTGTAAATGCTACTGAAAAAAAAAGAAACCAAAAATCCCCTTCCCCCCTTTCCCTGAAAAACAAAACAAAACAAAAACCCAACTAAAAAGGCGGCATGAAGCTGCCCAGAGCCCTCTCAGCACCACAGCCCAGCCACTAAGCCAGCCCCAAAAATCCCATGCCATCCATAGTTTCATCAGTAAGTAAAGACTGAGGAGGGAGCAGACAGACTGGAGAAAGCAACTGCACTGTCAGTGTCCAAGGCAGCCTGATGCCAAGCACTCCCTGCACTGGGAAGGACCTGTGCCATGGGATTCCCTCAACACAGCAATCCCACAACCCAGTTTGCTTTAACCTCCAAGCTGGTGCAATTGAAGGAAGTCTGGAGGGGCCTCTGTGAACTCTCCTCCACAAATAACCAAGATCTATACAGAAAATAAAGGAAGGACAGAAGAGCTGAGGAAATAAGGGACGGGATTTCAGAACGAAATTATAAACCCTGAAGTTAAGAAAGCCCAAAGCTGAGGGTGTTGAAGCTACTGCTGTAAGAACACCTGGAAAACCTAACGGAGACTCCTCTCTGCACCAAGGACACACCTAGAGAGGGAGAGAGAAAAGCAGCAGGAATTACTGACAGAGAAGAGCCACAGGCTAGAACTGCACAGCACTGCAGGCAGAGTCTGACATGTGGGCCCTGACAGGAGCCCTGTGCCCAGCTCAAGAGTGTCTCAGCTTTCCAGGGACACTGTGGCACCAGCAAAGGCACTGAACTGCTCCCTGGACACAGGCTCCTTCCAGAGTACAGGGAGTGAGTGAGCACTGCTCAGCCAGGACTGAACCCCTGCCCTGCCCATGGCAGCACCAAAGCAGCATTTTCATTGTGCTGCAGCCCCAACAGAACTGGGCTGACACAAGTCCAGGGATGCTGCCATTGCCCCCTCATGTGGGGACAGCCTCCAAGCCACCAGACCTGCCACATTAGGGACACATGGGATACTGTCAGTGAGACCAAGGTTCAGTGTATCTTTAGGAGAAAAATGTACAGGGAGAATTCTTCAACTCTTGGTGCTGAGCCAGCTGTGGAACAGCCCAACAGCCAGCAATGACATCTGGTCCCAAACCTGCACCAGGGATGAGGAGCACTCCTGGGACAGACTGGGGCTGACCCTGCTTTCCCCCCTGCATGTCCCTGGGGAAGAGGGAAGGGCTGGACCTCTTCTGTGCCCTGGCATTCAGCAGCAGCCCTGCTGTCACCCCAGAGGTGTGTGCAGATGCTGCTCAACTCCTGCAAAAGCCCCAGACAGACCAGCCAGAGCAGGGACAGGTGTCACACCCATGATCACCTACTGCACAGAGAATGCAAATTTAAAGTCTGCCTGTTTTGCTGGTGCAGTCTGAGTGCCAGGTTTTAGTGTTTTCTCTTTCTCTGGACTATGTACATCTAGTCTTCACATCCCTGTAACACCTGCAGCCCTTACAGACCAGAGCTTGAGCCCTAAGTCTGAGGAATTGCTGTCCCAGGAGATGGACACAATGGATACTTCCAAGATGTTCTTTTACAGTGGTGAGGGACTGCAAAATATTGCATTTCCCAAACCCAGAAACCCCTTGTGCAGCTCTGCCCCCATTTTCAGGAGTGTGTTCTCCACTGGTGCTTTTATCTGAATGCAACCCCAAATTCCTCTGTATTTGTATTTTATTGTGTGTCACTTTGCTAAGGGGACACCCATCCCCAGCCCAGCTGGAACACACGTGAGCACCAGCACATCTCACAGTGTGCCAGCTTTCTACCAAATCATGTGCAAGTCAGTGGCCAGGAGCAAAGACTGGCCAAGAACTTTTTTCCAAAAGGAAGAGGTTGAGATCATTAAACATTACCAGGAATCAGTCATGATTTGCTGAAGGGAATTTCAGCTCTGTTATCTCCAGGTCAGGAGAGCTGCTGCCACTCCGGTCACTGTAGGTGTCCCTGCAGGAGTAAAAGATTTGGGGTTAGGGAGCACAAGTACTTTAAGGACTGATAATTAATGTGGGATGCTACAGCAGAGGGAAAATTTGGCTGCTCTGCTGCAAGGAGCCATTTCAAACTCAAATGTGGAAAAGCAGAGAATTAAAACATTCCTCAACCCTTGGAGGCATTGAAATGAGAGTCCCTCACACATGAAATTTTTCTGGACCACACTGTGATGTCAACACCAACACAGGAATGCAGTGGTGCAGCTGCACTGCAGCTCAGCCCACAAAACCAACACTTTCCTTTTGGCATTGCATTTGCCTGGGTTTGATACAGGCACTGCCAGTTCTCTGCATTTGGTCTGGTTTTTGTTTAGTACCAGTCAGCACTCAGCAATGTTCTTTGTGAAGAGGAGAACAGGTCAGTACCAGTTTTATTTGTTGCACAGTCCTGAGTGCCAAAAAGAACTCCAGGCACTGGGGAACAGCACCAAGTAATTGCACCATTAAATCCACCCAAACCACCACTTGCTTTGCAAACTGAAACAAACAAAGTTGAAGTCAGCAGAGTGAATATGAGAATGAGAATATGAGGTGCAATGAACCAAGGCCTGTTCTTTAAACCAGCAACAGGAACAAACTTCTTATGGACCAACCTGCACATGGGACTTGTCTGAGGAATGTAGGAGAAAAGCTCAAGTCTCCAGTCAGGTAAAAGAGCAGGCCCAATCTCAGTTTCCCCAAAGCCCCTGACTAACTGCACAAGGCTGCAGATCTCCTCTCCCTGAAGCCAGGGCCTCTCTGCAGACAGCTCTGTGGCTCTACAATCAGCCTCAAAACACCACACATGAGCTTTTAAAAGAAGAGTGGAAAGAAGGGGTGGTGCAATACCAAGTTATGCCCAGGAACTCTGTGCCAAGAGGATGCTCCAGGTTATCCTGCAGGAAGCAGCACAGTCCTGTGACAGCTCTGACTGGGGTCTGTGTTAAACCCACCTGGGGGAGAGCCTGCAGCCCTTCTGTAGGTAGTGGGTGAGTCTCCCTGCAGATGCCAGGAGCAGCCCAAAGTAGGGAGGTGATGGCTTGATGGGCCTGGAGAGGAATTCGGGGTGATACTGAACACCAACGAAGAAAGGATGGTCTGAGAGGAACAAACAAAACATTCATGTCAAGTCTCTCAAGCTTGAGGCTGAGCTGCAGGTGAAATCCTGATTATGCTGAAGCCCTGATGATGGGAAGTATCATTTCCATGCCTTTTGTCCATAATTGGAGAGGGACATGGGGTTTTATTTTTACCATCATTTTATGGATGGAATCATTCCAACACAGTCTGAATGGGTCCTACATAAAACCTGCTCCATCACCCTCCAAACACTTTCCCCTGTCCATCCCACACCCACAAACCAACTACTTAAGGACTCACCTTCCAGCTCAACCACTTCCATCCGCTCTCCCTCCTCATCCTGCCCCACAAACTTCAGACCTTGCTCTTCAAAACACTTCTTCAGTTCTGGATTGACCTAGAAAACCAGAAGACAAGCCATGATCTCTTGTGTCTGGATTACACAGGAAAGCTCAGTATCTACATGAGCATTTTTACCTCAAATCTGTGTCTGTGTCTCTCTTCCAAGAAATCATGATCTCCATACAGCTTCCCTGCAGCAGAAGTAAGATGTTCCTTAGAGCAGTGATGACAGCTTTTTACAGATTCATCATCAGCAGCATCCTTCAGAATCTGCCACTTCTGGAAAGGGATCAAATTCCCTGATCCCCACTCCCCCACCAGAACTGCCTGCAGACACCTCCCATCCCACATCCCCAACTCTCACTTTCCCACCCCCCCATACATACGAGCCATTCCCAGGAAACATTCCAAAAGAGGGAAGAAGGGCCTTACTCATGATTGAATTCTTGGTTTGGAAGAGTGTCCTCCTCTTGCCAAGCCTCATTGTCCCACCCATTTGCCCAGGATTATGCTCTGGCATGTCTATGACCTGTGGAAAGAATTCAGAAGGAGCTGAGAATCAGGGAGGAATAATAATAACAGGCAGACTCTGACACATTAAAGGAAAAAAATCCCGCCAACATTCATGCAAAAAGCCAAGGAAACCTGCCCAAGGCAGACCAACAGAACTAGGTTAGCTGGCCAAGCTGCTCAGTACAGGCTGCACAGTACATAGGGGAGGTTTGGGGATATTCAGGAAACTTTCAGGAAATGGCCTCAGCCAGAGTTTACACAGATTGCACACACCAACACTGTGCTGTTTACTGAACTGCATGCTGAACAAACAAGCAAATTTATGGCAATAAAACTCCCAAATCAGAACTGCTTACTCTTGGATAAACAACCTCATAAGCTGTTTTTTTGGTAACTTCCTTACTTTGACTAGCATTTTAAATTATAACAGAAGCCAATCATTATGGTGGACCCTGGACTGAAAACACAGAGCCTTCCATAAATGTTCCCAGGAGTTCAGGTCTGTCTGTAGCTACATACAACAGTTTGGGTTGGAAAGGACCTTAAATCCCATCCAGTGCCACCCCTGCTATGGGCAGGGACACCTCCCCACTGTCCCAGCTGCTCCAAGCACCAGTGTCCATCCTGGCCTTGGACACTGCCAGGGATCCAGGGGCAGCCACAGCTTCTGGCAATCACGCCCAGGGATGTGCAGCAAAGTCTAATAAGGATATCACAAGTAAATCACCACAAACTCACCACTGGATGAGAAGTTCTGGGGTCAAACTCTGTTGAGTTTGCATCTGCAAAGTAAAGTTCAGCAATGAGAAACACCGAGTGCTCACACAACATCACCTACATCGACTGCCCCAGATACAGCTGCTCCTCCCATCAGGCACAGAACAGCCCAGGCAGCAGGAACTGGGCTCTCAGAAGAACCCAGGCAGCAGGGACTGAACAGCCCAGGCAGCAGGAACTGGGCTCTCAGAACAGCCCAGGCAGCAGGAACTGGGCTCTCAGAACAGCCCAGGCAGCAGGAACTGGGCTCTCAGAACTGTTTGGTATCCATTTCAAAGGCTGCAGTCTTAGGATCACCCACCCTCATTCAGGAAAAACACATGTTCAACAGCATCAAATACAGCAATAAAGGTAGGGAGGGGGAAAGGAGCAGAGTGAGAAAACTCCATCTTCCCTACCCTCACTACCAGAGAGAATCAAGAGTCAGGCTGAGAACTCCATTTAGCACTCTCTGAAGGGAGCTCTGTTAACAGGAACCTGCTCAATTCAAGCAGTGGGGTTCAGAAAGTAACTCCACTCACTGCAGGAGCTGCAGCTGCTGTCTGCCTGAACTGGAAATTTGGGCTTCATTCCCACTGCCTGCACTGGGAATCTGGGATGCCCAGCACACATAGGCGTGCTGATAGGCCACCAAGGTGTTTCATTCAGCAGCTGAACCTCTCATTAAGCAATAGGAAGTTTTCTGTCATTATAAGCATGATTTACTCCATTGATTTTTACTTAAATAGGGTAAGGAAATTGCTCTTTTTACTTTGAATTAGCGACACTTTTACAGGTCTAGGTAAAAAATTAAACCTACCTATGAAAAATTTAAAATCGCAAGTATCTAAAATATGACAGGTATTACTGAAACAACCCAAGAATGACCCAAAGCAGGAAGGGGCTTGTGCCATTACCTTTCCAACCAAGGACACTGCGAGCAAACTCCACCACAGCCAACTGCATTCCCAAACAGACTCCTGAGGAAGGAAAGGCAGAACATGCATCAGGTCAGGACAAGGACCTCTGAGCCCATGGTGCAGAGCACACACACCTTCAGAGAGTATCCTGAGTCAGAGGAAAACCTGGGTGAGGCAGATCTTTGAGTGGGATTTAGCAGTCTGTAGTCCTGACAAGTTTTACTTCCCTCCCTTTCCCATCCCCTCTGCTCACACACCAGTTCAGTCTCTCACCACAGACACTTCACTGAAATGCAGACACACGTTTCTTGGTGCCAAGATCACCCCAGCCTGACCTGGAACATCCCCAGACTGCTATCCCCTCATGACAGACTCCTTGTCAGCACATCCCAGCCAACTCTGTCCAATTCAGAGCTAACCAGGGATCAGTCTGCATTCCCAGCTCAGCTGGGCACAGATCACTGCCTTCCTCAGACAACTGACTGCAAAACTGCTCATCCTAGGCACCAGTGAAAATCAGGGCAGCCTCTGCAGCAGACCAGCTGCTGTTGTTCAATCTCTTTTCCTTTGCCTTATTTCTTCTCATGGATGGAACATGTTTCTCACCTAGGAAGGGTTTTTTCTGTTTTCTTGCCCAGGAAATAGCTTGAATTTTGCCTTCTGTCCCTCGAACACCAAATCCACCAGGAACCAGAATTCCACTGCATGAGGATGAAGAGAGTCCATTCAGCATGGCTGTCCCAAGCCACACACCCACATACCAGCTCCCTCCCATAAAATCCTAGGCTTGCAAGTCCTCTCCCCTGAAAAGGGCTCTGAAGTAGCCAAGTGGCAAGGCATGGCTGCAGCAATTTCCACATGACTTCGCATGAGCTGTCACTAAGTGGAATTTACAGGCTAATATTTTATAAATGCCAAATTTACCTTCCCAAAGGGAGATCCCAACTACATTGCAGGTTACCACACTGAAATGGTTCATGCTGTGGGACTCACCATGCACCAAACAGTTTGCAAACACATCACCCAGCCAGGACCATGCTTGGGAAGCCTCTAGCTGCAGGGTCAGGCTGTCCTAACACCAAACTCTGCAGGAGGTTCTTTCTTCTGATCTCACTCAAATCCTGCCACCCTGAGCTGTAACAGCCCTCACTTGTGCTAACTCTTGGCGCTCCTCTGCATACCAGTGCTTTACCCCTCTCAAACTTTATTTCTGAAGAACTTGTTACTCCATTTGCACATTCCATTCTCACTCTGGCTTTAACAGCCTTCAGCAGAACCTTTCCTTTCTCCTGATTCTCCTGTTTACACTGATCATGCAGGTGTGCATATCCTCACCAGCAGGATCATTTCACCACCTCCCTCACCCGTTTAACAATTCTCCATGTAACATCTTATCCTAAATGCCCCTGAGAGGTGTTGGGGGCCTTGTCAGAGGATGCTGAAAACAGTGTCCAGTGAGACCTTATCAGACATTCCCCAAGGAAAGGGCACAGCAGAACTTACTCAGCACCACAGAGCTTCTGCCAGGCTTCGTGGTACCTCACAGGCTCCTCCTGCAGAGTCTCTGGCTCCAAGTCAGCAGAGTCAATGTACTGGGAAGAAATCAAAAACAAAAGGTTAATGAGATATTGCCGCAAGAGTGTACAGGACCTCCTGAATTCTCATTAAATTAAGATAGCATATTCCTCCTGGACAGCTCTGGATTTGTTTCCTAATGGACACCCGAGTTTTTTCTGGGCTGATATCTCATCTGTTAGCCAGGAAAACTTCTTTCCTCACCACTCTACTCCTGGTGCACAAACAGAACCCATGATTTCTCTGAACTCCCCTCTCTGCAGCTCTGAGCCCCAGCTGTAATGTTAAATGTGAGGTGTTAATGCAGCATAGCAAGGTGGGAACATGGGGCTGTGCAGACACAAGCCACCCCAGACAGAGGAAAAAAAAAATAAAATCCCTCTCTCATTAAATAAACATCTTCTTCAAGAGGCATTGATGAAGAAATAGGGAATGGTGAAACACAGGGTGCTGTAATTAAACGGTGTTATGACAATGGAAAAACACCCTGCAATTTTTCCATTTTCTCATCTCCAGTATTCCAGTACCTCTGAACTTCTGGACATTTGTTGTTTGCAAGTTGCAAAACTACCAATCAGTTCTTTAACTAACTACAGCTACTCAGTTCTCAAGCACAAGGCTCACAGAGCTCACTTCACTTCTGAGCCACTCAGACACAGCTCTGCCAGGGAATACCCACAGATGCATGTGCAGGGTTTGCACCTTACCACTCTTACTTGTTCTGCTTATTTTCACCTCTACTGCTTTTGGAAATTGAAAGGAAGCCCTGACCTAGAGCAGTACTGTTAAAAAGCAATCACCTATTTCCATGACTCACTGACATCATGAAACTGGGCATTTAGAAGTCTACTGAAATGAAAATAAAATCTCTGGCAACAGAAATTCGTATTTCACCTCTTCAGAGCATCCAGCTGTGACCAAGACCCCTAAAAGCATCTGTGCAGCCAAACCAGCATGAAAACCTTAATAAAGCCTGAGGCAGGAGCATCATAAAATCTGAGTATCACAAGGCTAACAGCAACAACCCCCAAAAAGAACCACTTGCAACAGTGGCAGAGACATTAAAGCCGAGAGTGCCCTCCTCCAATCCATCTAGCACTGTCACAGCTCAGCACACAACACTGAGCAGCTGCCATCCACTCCAGACACCTCATACAGCTCACAGGAGGAGAGGCTGGCTTGCTCTGGAGCTGGTTTGGGCCTGAAAACAGCTATTTCAATGCTTTGATGCAAGGACAATTTGGATGTTAACTGGCTCAATCACTTCTTCCTCTCTGTCTATGGGCTTGTGAAAATTTGAATTAGGATGGGCAGCTGTAGGTGGAAGTAGGACAAGGGAAGTTTTTTTCTCACACTGACCCATCCCTACCTTAATGTCAAGTTTGTGGTTGATGGCCAGGGCAGAGTGCTCCAGGGCTTTGATGACAGAGGCATAGGAGTCAGAAAACTTGGTGTATTTACCCACAAGGGCAATGGAACATGTCTCAAGTAGACGGTCGTACCTACAGAACACAGAACACACAGGTTATTGCACCAGAACACATGAAGTTATTCCAGCAGGAACAGGACAGGGATGGGAATCACTTCATTCCCTTCAGCTTTACAAGGAACAAACAGCTGTCTCCTAAGTCTGTCCAAAAGAGCTGACATCTTAGGAAGAGTGACCTATTATAATAATTATGATTTAGAAACATCAAAGCAAGATGAAAACCAAAGCAATGAGGAAAACAGTTGCAGAAAGCCACATATAAATTAACTCATCTCTGCTCACGATGAAAATCCATTCTGAGCAGATCCAAACTGCCTTTCCAGGAAGCTGTATGAGATTCAAAGGCTGCACTGAACTCCTAGGAGAGGATCAAAGCACAGCTTGGTGTCTGTTTGTACTGCATGGCATCTGCCCATGCTGCTGCTGAGCTCACAGCAGCAGCTACAAACACAGAAAGCATTTCTGGAGTCCTAGGGCTGTGCTGCCTACACTGTCAATCCCTGGCACCTGGCAGCACAGGATTCACACAGCATTCCTGGCTACAGCCAAGAGCTTGTTTCAAGGTTCTCTCAGAACTCCTAAATACCTCCAGCCCAGCTGGTGACCAAGGGTTTTCCCCATCAAAAGGAAATGTTAATCAGGGCTGGCTTATGTCAGGCACAGAAATAAAGGAAGGCATCTAGATCTTGAAAATAAATTTCTTTTAAGAACAAACATTTTAAGGCTTCAGTTGACATTCAAGCCCTTTCTGAAAAGACTCTATTCACTATTTCCCCATGAACATTGAGTGTACTCCTCAAGAAAAAAACCCCAGTGCCCAAGGAGTCTCAGAACAGGTACCAAACACTCATCTCATTCAACTGAAAGCACTCAAATCTATTCTTTACTGACGCTCCTGACATCTCCATATAGCTACAAAAGGATTTCAACACTTTGTAATGTTACTGAGAGGGTTTTTAATAAAAAGACAGAGCAGAGTTGTCCAGCTTTTAATTACTTCAAGCTGGGTTTGACTCAGACAGTACACTTCCAGCAGAAGATAAGGATCTCACTAAGTTTATCTCACAGGATTTTATGGAAAAAGGCTGAGGGAATTGGGGTGGTGCATCCTGAAGAAGAAAAAGCTCCAGGGAGACTTTATGGCAGCCTTCCAGTAAGAGGATTCATGAGAAACATGGGGACAAACTTTTTAGTAGGGTCTGTTGTGCCAGGACAAGTGGTGATGGTTTTAATCTAAAAGAGGGGAGATTTCGGCTAGATATAAGGATGAAATTTTGTACAGTGAGAGTGGTGAGGCACCAGTTACAGCAGCTGTGGATGCCCCACCTTGGAAACATTCAAAGTGTGGATGGGGCTCTGAGCAAAGGGAAAAAAACAACGTGAGCATGCAAGAACACTTGAGGAACAGGAAATAACACCCATCATCTCACACAACCAAGACCAGATTGCAGTCCTGAGGTGTGCTGCAGTGTGCTCAGCAGTGCAGCTCACCTGTCAGCCATCTCCTTCCACTTCATGAGCATCCTCCTGGGCTGCCTCTCGATGGGAAGGTCCAGCCTGTGCCTGAAGTAATCCACAACTCCCTGCTCCTCCAGCAAGAGAGGAACCCGGTAGATGGAGGAGACATCATGAACACAAATGACCTGTTCATAAAACAAGGTGTAATTAAAACACAGACATTCAGTGCCCATCCAATCATTTTTACTCAGATATTCAGGGTGTTCCTGTTTCTAGCAGAAAACCATACAACTATCTAAACGTCCAGGCAAAAAATACATTGAATAACATATCAATAGCTTAATACTGGTTTCCTTAGGCTTGAAAAAGCCATTCTGCAGCACTCCCAAGGCATTACTGCTCCCTGGAGCCCCTTGGGAAGGGCTATAACACAGTAACCCAGCAGCAGCAGCAGTCAGCTGCCAGCACATTATGTGAGCAGCACACAGAAAAGTTCAAAGAACACTCCAGAGACTCCTGTGATACAGAATCCCAAGTGAAGCTACAGCCAAACTGCCACAGGCACAGCTTCTGTCCTTCCTAACCAGGGCTCCCATCTGATTGAAGCCCAGGGAAATCTGGGACCCCAACACAGCAATACACTTCACAGGGTGCCCCTCATCAAATTTAGGACTGCACAATTATGAGTAAAGAATTCTTAGGTTAATGAGGAAAATCTACATCAACAGCTCTAGTTCACTGAAATGGGAAAAGATGCCTCAGGACAACTGTCACCTGTCCATTAATAATGAACCTGTACTTTAAGGATCCAAAGCACACTGGCAAAACTTTTAAATCCTCATTTCTACTGACTCAAAAGAAAGCAGAGTTCAACACTGCAGTAGCCAAATTTCCTTGGCTGCACATTTTCCTCTTTTAGCCTCAGTGCTATTTACTTCTTAATCCAAGTGCAACAGCAGTCAGAGCAACAGCTACATAGAACTCTATTAAACTTCCTGGAAAGGGACACCAGCCAGCTTATTCTGAATTCCTGGCCAACAAGAGGTAGATATTTTACTGATGACACATCAACATTATTGCCAGCAGTGCAGTGCTTGAAATTGCAGGACTCAAGCTTGGTCTTGCTGTAGAGCAGATTAATAAAAATTACTTGACAGAACTTGGGATTGGGAAGTTATACTCAGTTTTTCACAAAAAGACAACATTTTTCAAGCTCCAGCTGGATTGGAGAGTACTAATACTCAGCCTGCATACTTCTGACTATTTTCCAAGGTCCACAGTACAGTATGTTTAGAGTCTCAGGGCAGAAAGAATCGTGCAAACATGGAATTTGTGCACATCACAACCTTCAAGTAAAGTAATGCTTCTCCCAAAGATCATTTCAACCTCTCTGTGAAATCTCCCCAAGAATTCTTGGGCAGAAGAATAATCTTGTGAAAAGAGCAGCATATGAAGTACAGTCACATATCTTTAGAACTAATTTTAGGCAATCCTATCACCTCTAAATACTGGTATATCTCATTCTTTATGCTCACAGAAGGAATGTGGAAGTATAAGGTCAAAACAGTGATTCAGAAATCACCTTGGATTCCATAGAATTCTCTAAGCTTACATCAATCACGTTACAAGAAAGCCTGGGTGCTGGCACAAAAAGAATTGGTTTAGCAGCAGATCCATGTGTCAGGGAGGTAAGACAAAGCAGCAAATGAATTATGCAGCTACAAAAACACAGAGCTGGAACTGCTACACTGAGACAAAACTCCCCTCAGTGTCTGACAAACATTTACTGCAAGGAAGCACAGACAGCAATCCTTACCTGCTCTGGTTCAACATGACAGAACATGGAAATCTTTTCTTTTACTGAGGTATCCAGGGGAGTGGAGCACCTGCAAACAATCTAACAGAGCAGCAACATCAGGGTTGTGACACAACACAGAAATACTCAGGCATTCATAAAATAAACCTCCAAAAAGAGGTTTTGTTCAGTCTCTGTGATTTAAAAAAACACCCACAATTCTTATTTCCTTATTTATCACATCTCCACTATACAAGAGCTCCCAACTTAAGCATTACTTGGACAAAACTGCTGTTCCAACATGCAAGATTTTCACATTCAAAGCCATGCAACACAAACCTTACCAGATCTGGTGAGAGCCCGAGACCCCTGAGCTCACGAACACTGTTCTGGGTAGGTTTGGTCTTCTGCTCTCCTGTGGAGCTTGGCTGGTCAGAGAAGAGCAGTTGGTGTATCAGATTGTGATAAGCAGCAATGATTCAGCAGCTTCATCAGGATTCTCAGACATCTCTTAGAAATTCTGACCCAGTTCTTGGACAATTCACATGAACCCCATTTTAATTCCCAGGACTGAAAGCAACAGCAGGAACCCAAGTTCCAATCTGCCCACTGGAGTGCAGGAAGGAGATGGAGAGAGCACAATGTTTACCCACTGCTCCCTCCAAATACCTCATATTTTGTATTTCTAATTTTTATCTGGCCTGGACAGAAGGGAAAAAAGAGAGAAGAGAACAAAGACTGATCTGAACTCCATAATTATCAATTTGCTCTGCCAAATCCAGTTCAGTCTGACACAAGGAATGCTCATGCTGCATTTCTGCAACTCCCAAGCTCTTATTATCCTTTAAAAAGTTCCTGTTCAATTCTTGTAAGACTTTTTAAATACATAAGCATATTATCTCTGCATTACTGCCAGCAGTTTCTACATACATACAAATACAAAAGTAACACCACTCCGAGACACAGCATTTCAGAAACACCTATTTAGGAAATTTTGGACTGAGGAGGCCTCTGACCATCAATATGTTTCGGGTCCTTACCTGGGGAACCAGACTGACATGGATGTTACAGAAATTCTCTCTTTTGGCTTTGAACTGGAACTGGCGGAAGGCCTCGATGAAAGGCATGCTCTCGATGTCACCCACGGTGCCCCCGAGCTGCCAACACACAAACACACAGGGACAGCTACATCTACTGCCAAAACAGCACCTGGGGCAGGAGTACACTAAAGACATGAAAATATAGAGAACAACACACAAACACCTCCCCAGCACATCCCTCTGACTGCCTACAGGAGCATCAACACCAACACAGCTTTCTCCCAGGGACAGCTCCAATCTCTGAGACAGCACCCAGGGAATGGTTGGAGCTGTTTCAGGGGAAGATTTAGGATGGAGATCAGGGAAAGGTTCTTCCCTCCCCCAGAAGGTGCTGGGCACTGCCCAGGCTCCCCAGGGAATGGGCACGGCCCCGAGGCTGCCAGAGCTCCAGGGATGGACAGGGGGCATTGCTGGGGGGTCTGGATGATCCTTGGGGTCCCTTCCACCTCAGGATATTCTGTGATTCTATTCCACTCAAAGCACCAGGATTTACCAGCTGCATACACCATTACTTCCACAGCCTCCAATTTACTCCAGGTACTATTCTACTTTCATCATTTCCTCACAAATCAAAAAGCCACAAGAAAAACAGCTTCCCCTATGGGCAGCACCTCTCCAGAGACATCAGCTTGACCTCTATTTTCTCTTCAGGGAAAAGACTTAGATGTGAAAATTATGATTTATGAACATTAGGTGGCACTGGAAAGCAAAATTTCAGTGAAGTTTTAGGAATTATATAGAAAGGAACAGATCCAAGACCACACTTGGAGTCTCCCAGCCCTGTCAGTGCCTCCTTGGTACTTCAGATCTGGGCTTGTGATCCTGGCACAGAAATTGGCAGCCAAGCTGCAGGCAGAGTCCAAGTCACCATGACCTGGGCTGTGTGACAAGCTCCCTCTCCTGCATTAACACATCCAGCAGCCAGCTCAGCAGTGTCAGAGCCTTCTCCCTGCTCCATCTCTTGGCAGCAGAACACTCCATGAGCACACCGAACACTGCCACCACTGACTTGTGCCATTCCCTGTCACATGCCTGTGCTTGAACTGGTCACTTTGAGGAGGACAGACAAGTGTTTCCAGAGGGGAATTTACCTCCTCTCCCTCCATCAACCAAGGAAGAGGGAACAGCACAATTAACTTAGACTGGCATATTAAACTACAAGAGCTACAAAATTCATTTTGTAGGTTAATTCATAGAATATCCTGAGCTGGAAGGGACACAATGAGTCCCTCTGTCCCTGCCCAGATCCCCCAACAATCCCCCCTGGGCAACCCTGGAGCAGTGTCCAAATGCCTCTGGCAGCCTTGGAGTCATGCCCATTCCCTGGGGAGCATTTCCCTGTCTCCAGCCTGAATCTCCCTCCCCATGAAACAGCTCCAGCCCATTCCCTGGAGTATTGTGGGGCTGACCCTCATGAGACAACTGCAGGGTGCAATTCAAAAAATTAGAGTAAGCAAAGCTAACAAGGGCAATTTTTAACTCATTCACTAACGTGCAAAGTGAAACATTTCTGTAAAGAAATATGCAAAATATGCATATAGGTCAGGTTACTGCATACAAGAAACAAAACTACCTACATTTTAAAAGTTACAAACCTCAATCACACAAACTTGGGGTTCAATGCCATCTTCATCCACAGGAATCCGTGCCTGTCTCATTACCCATTCCTGTATGGCATCTGTGATGTGGGGAACAACTGGAAAAAAAAACACAGGCAAGGGTTAAAGCCCCCCACACTCATTTTTCGCTCTTAACTCATTACAGAGCAAATCACTAGCCAGTGCTTCCCATAGGGCTTGAGCAGGAATTTGTGTCTTTAAAGAACTATGCATTTTTGAAGTGGTTGTTCTTGGCTGTGATCTTCAAGCATCTTGGCAGGAAATGGAACCCTGCCTTAATTTAAACACATGTAAACAACATTTCCTTTAAGCTGAAAGATTCAAGCACAAACTGTTCTTTGCTCTAAGCAGAGAAAGTTACTCTGGTTTTAACCATCTGTAAAAGTCCTACTGTCAACCAGCTGTGGAGAGTGGTTAAAAAGGAAAGGGACTGATCTGACACTCACAAATCCTTTGGGTTTTCTAATGACATGAGTTAAGAACAGCATTAACCATTTTAACCAGCTAACAAACAACCCCAAATTGTATTGGTCTGAAGTCTGTTCACATTTATCACTGGGTACATTAGGCAGCTGGACCCAAGTCCAGCACAGTCCAAACACAAGTAGGATGGTACAGAGCCTCAAGATGAAAGGCAAAAGCATCCAGCCAGGGCTGAAACAGAGAATGCATTTCTAAGTACCAGGAAAGAAGCTTTGCATCACCTTGGACCGTTTTGCCAAGATAATCTCCCTTCCTCTCCTTGTTAATGACATACTGGTAGATCTTCCCAGTGGTCAGGTTGTTGTCTTTGGTGAGTCGGATATCGAGGAAGCGCTCGTAGTTGCCGAGGTCCAGGTCCACTTCCCCTCCATCATCCAGCACAAACACCTCCCCTGCACGGAACAGGCACAAGCACACATGTCAGGCACGTGGAACAATTCAGCATAAGGAAACTCCTTCCCTGATTGCCACAGTTCAGGAGTGGCGAACAGAACTAAAACCCTCTATAACGGAGAGGGGGCTGAACCCCGGGGCAGCAGCAGGAACAGGCCAGAGCACATCTGTGCCGTGGGCACAGCAGCAGGCAGCCCGCAGTGCTGGCAGGCTCGGCCTGCGGCTCCCGCAGGCAGGACCAGGCACAAAGGCTCGGACAAAGGAGATGATTCACGGCAAGCCAGGACAGCGCCGGGGCCAGCGGGCAAAGCCCGGCACCGAGCGGGGCACTCACCGTGCTCGTACGGCGAGAAGGTGCCGGCGTCGATGTTGATGTAGGGGTCGATCTTGATGGAGGTGACATGCAGCCCGCACGACTTGAGGATGGTGCCGATGCTGCTGGCGATGATCCCCTTGCCGATGCCCGAAATCACCCCGCCCGTGACCAGGATGTACTTCATCTGCCCCGCGCCTGGACGCGGCACACAGCGGCACCGCCTGAGCGTGGGCTCCGTGAGGGGGACGTGCCCAGGGCGCTGCCATTCCTGACAGCGACCCCCGGGCCGTTCCGCGCCCGCCGCTGAGGGCCGGTGCCCGGCCCGCTGCTCCCGCCAGAAATTCCCGCCACCACCGGGAGCCTCCCGCGCGCGCCGCCCGTGCGGCCCCGCCAGGCCCGCGGGGTCCGCGTGCTCTCGCTCTGCCGCCCACCCGCCCCCCC
>VRYO01001760.1:4687053-4728305 GCA_009812075.1 Sialia sialis | reverse complement strand
AAAAAAAAAAAAAAACAACAACAACATATCCAGCACTTTTCCTGCAGAAAAAGCCCTTCTCATGGAAGGGCTGTGCTGTCACTGTTGCTGCCTGGTGGCACCATAAGGCACAGAGAGGCTGAGCTCTCCCAGGACTGCCTTTAGACATCCCAGCTTTTCCCATTTCATGAGTGTGTTGTAGCTGAAGGGAACTCCATTCTTGTGAAGATGTGTGTAACCTCGATGTGAGCATTAACTTCAGGACACACAAATCCTTTTCTCAGTGCCTCGTTAAAGGCCTCGGGTTGGACATCCCGTGGCTCTCAGGAGAGAACTGCACTCAGTGGGAGCTATTGTGAATATTAAATGGTGTGGAATAACAGTGACCCAGAAAAGTCAGATCAGAAATATCTCAAGTTATGCAAAATTGCATCAGCTTCTTGGAGAAGTGGGTGAAGGTCTGTGTAGATGCATGTGTTTCACCCTTAATTTTGCCCTCAGTAAGTTTTTCCCTCACAGTGCCTTGTTCTCAGCTCTCAGTTAAATACTGAATACTTTCCTTTCAGAAATATGAAACGAGATGAAATGGATCTGCTCTGTTTATTTAACAGGATTTGATTCACAGCAAAACAAATTAACTGGAAAACATTGCTGGGAGGACTGTCATAGCTCTGGGGAATGTTAATGTGTTACTGGGATTATGCAAGGAATGAATAGACTGGAATCCTCAAACACTTACTTGAACTTCCTTGTAGTTCAGGGGCCAGTTTGTGCAGGAAAAAAGCTTAAAGATCTTCTTGTTCCACCCCTGCCGTGGGCAAGGACACTTTCCACTATCCCATGTTGCTCCAAGCCCTGTCCAACCTGGCCTTCAGCACCTCCAGATAGAGCATTTCAAGTGCTGCCAAAGTGCCCTGGGCATTTCTGCCTCTGAGTACCTGTGAAAAGCATCTTGGCTGTTTTTTAGGTACAGAACATTGCAGACAGCTAAAAATCAAGGCAAGAAGGTGATTGCCATCTTCCCTACTCCAGACTGACCCTCAGTTCTTTTTCTGTGACTGCTGAAGTAGTGATGAAATAGTTCCTACTGTGATACAAATATTTTCTAAAAGGCTTCTTAGGTGGTTTGGGGTGGAAGTTCTCTCTTAGTAATGCAGTTGTGTACTACCTGAGGTAGGATGGTCTTCCTTCTATAGAGGTGACTGTAAAAATCCCCATTTTTAGATTCTCCTAGCCAACTCCTATAGCACGTGGATCAAAGCCATGATCCGGTGACAGCCAGGCCTTGGGACACACTGGGGAAGGTGTTCTGTGCTTGTTTCCACTGTTGCTGATCACTGAGTTTTACCTGGTGATTAATATGAACTTCCAGAAGTGATGCAGAGTCAGGATGCTCCCTGTGAAGAGCTTCTGTATGGTTCCTTGAGGTCTCCATTTGCAGGATTAATTAAGGGTTGTGGAAAATGTTCAAATCCTTTTACAAGTCTACATGTGTGCTCTGAACTCCATCAAGTTTTCATGTCAAGTGCAAAGTAACACACCTGTTACCCTGAGCAACCAAAGGATCTGGGCAAATCTTGAATAAAATAATGTAGGAACTGGAGCTGTTGCTTCATGTACGCTGCTCTGGAGCACAAATCTGATGAGGAGCTGCTGAGGGGACGAGCGACAGAACAAGGGAATTGCCTCAAGTTGCACCAGAGGAGGTTCAGGTTGGATATTAGGGGAAATTTCTTCACTGAAAGAGTGGTGAGGCATTGGCACAGGATGCCCAGGGCAGTGGTAGAGACATCGTCCCTGGAAGTGCTCAAAAATGAGTAACCCTGCCACTTCATGATATGCTTTGTGAATAGGGTGGGATTCAGGCAGAGGTTGTACTTGGTGATCTTGGAGGTCGTTTCCATTTTTAGTTGTCCTATGGTTTTATGTCCTGGGGCAGCTCTTGCCGTCTCACCTTGCTGCACTGTGTCCTCTCCGAGATCTCCACTAGATGGTGGAATGGACCAGTAAAAGAGTTTGTGCAGCAACAAAGGGACCTGATCAGGCTGTGGTGACACCGAGGGGATCTCAGAGCTGCTCTCAGGAGCAGATCCTGCAGGACCCCACGTGCCCTGTGTGTTGGGGGGCATTTGGCAGCACCCCTCTGATCACTCTCTGCAATACCATCCCAAACTCGCCGGGACTGTAGAACTGTGATTCTTCAGGCAGGTGATTTTCACTTTCAGGCTTCTTCCTCTTTGCTTCTCTTTCTCCATGGAGAAGAACTGCCTTTTTCTAAGGAGGCAGGGAGTGAACCCACTGGTGTGCTGCAGAGCTCATCCATGCTAGGAAGGGAATGTGTTGGAGGACTGTGAATAACAATGGGACAGCATGTCACCAAAGAGGGTGACACCCACCAAAGAGAGGGGTGTGGGGAGAAGAGGTGCAGAAGATGTGTGTGGTGGCCATTAAAGCTCTCAGGTCTGTGTGATGGAGCCAGTGCTGGTCTTGGACAGAGTGCTGAACTGAAACCTCAGCCCTGAGAGGTCATGCCACAGTTCTGTGCCTCAGTTTTTCCTGATAGAGTCGAGGAATCTGACCTTTTGGGGACAGTCTTTTGTTATCTACAATGAAGTGGGTGTCAGAGCCCTCTGTTTTCATGACAGACTCCGCTGGTGACTTGTGTGATTGTGTCCTCTGTATCTGGAGTCACAGGGAGGCGAGGCTTTAGCTCCTCTGTCCAGAGCAGGGGACTGAGCTTGCACTGTCCTGGTTCCCTCATTTCAGTGAGAGCTGCATGTCCTGCACACAGCAAAGGGAGATCTGCCAGAGCCAGCTGCTGCTGCAGGGGTGATGGGTGCTGCTCTTTGGGCAGCTTGCTGAGGGTGCAGGCTTCAGGCCTTCGTGTCTGCAGAAAGACTCATGCAGATTTGATGAGTGAAGAAGCTGCACAAACAGAATGAGATGTTTTCCTTTAACAAACGAAGTTTCCTTCTCTGAGGGGACTGCTGGTGGCAGTTTTGTCAGGAGATAACTTGGTCTAGGGGAACTGTCCCTGCCTGGAAGGGGTGGAACAAGATGACTTCAAAGTTCCTTCCAACCCAAACCATCCTGTGATTCTGTGATTCTGACACTTTTTTTCCTGAGGAGAGAAACCACACAGACCATCTGAAGCATCTGAGTGTCCTCAGCTCCTCCAGTGCTCTGGGGGAGTGCATTTCCAGCTCATGCATTCTGGAGAGGCCAAGCCAGCTGCCACGGAGTGTGTTACGAAGACATGCAAGGACAAGAGGCAGGATTATCAAGCACTGCTTCTCTACCTGCATGACTGAGCAAAATTTAATTACCTCTGCTCCCAGGAGAGCTGCCTGGCCCTTGTACATGAACCAGGAGATTTGGGTTTCTAACAATTTGCAGTGCTGTGACAGGTCTCTGAGCCCTCCAGCCTGTAAGGTGCCTCTAGTAGAGACCAGGGAAAGCTGGGCCAAGGACTTTGTAGTGAGTCATCCAAGAAAAAGAATGGTGTAGGGAAAAGAGACCTGCTAAGACCTGCTACCCACAGGAAGCATGCTGCTTGGCTTTTCCATTCCATCATCTGCCTTTAATGATTTTAGCCTGTCATATTTCCATAGGTCCATTTTCCCCTGCCTGTTTGATGCTGTGAGCTTGAAGTCTGTGGGATTTCTCTGGTGCCCGAATCTTCATTCACTGACTGTTGTGTTTGTATTTTCAAGTCTTATCTTTTATCTGCTGTCAAGTAACACCTTCTGTTGTTATTGGCCAAGGAGACTAATTGTTCCTTTTCTTTCTATCAGCAACAAGGAGCCATCACAGAATTATCTCACTAAGCTGCTCTTCAGTCATGGTTGTGGTAATGAAGCAAGTGTTCAAGAAAAGGCTTGGTCCAGAGAGCTGAAAGGACAAGGTGAGAGATCTGCAGAAGCATTTGTTGAGATGACCAGCCTGGGATGTCAGGGTGTGCCTGTAGGTTGTACAAACAAACACAAGCCATCTCTGCTGCTTGTGACCTTGTCAGCCATATGTGTTTTGCTGCTGTGATAGAGTGCAGGACAGGTTTCCTGTCTGGGCATTTGGTAAATGGGCAGAAGTGCTGTGGTGGGACCTGCATGGGGGCAAGAATGTCACTGCCAGGCACACAACAGGGTCCCAGTGCTTAGAAAAATAATGCACTCACCCAGGGAGGGTCAGGTTCAGCAAACCTGAAGAGCTCTGCAGGGCACAAACACTCAGCAAAGCACTGAGGTGCCAAGAGGCAAAACAGGTTTTGGCCTCACTATTTGCCAGGTACAGTGCATAAACAAAGGATGGCCAAGGTTTACTTTAACACCAGCCAGGTGTGCCAGGCCCAGGGCACGAGCTGAGGCATTGCACAGACACACAGGGAGGGCTCTCATCTCTCCCAGAGTTCATATCCTCAACAGAAAAGTCAGGGAAAAGGATAAATGTGATTCTCTGTAACATTTTTCCTTGAAGTAAAATTTCCTTGAATTAAAATACACACCAGGGTCACTGTTCCCCCAGCTCCTTTTTGGCTCTCAACACATCTCAACCTTAATCCAAGAGGGACATTTTCAGGTACTGTATGACAAAGTCCAGGACAGATCTGAGCCCTTTCCCCACACAGGGACTGTGAAACATTTGGTCAAGTCCAGGTTATCACACACAGAGGCCACCACAGCTAGAAAATCAGGTGGGACCGTCCATAGGAGACCTGTGTGTCACAGCAAACCACTATGAGGGAGCACCAGAATCCCAGAGGAGCTTTGGAGATGTGGAATTATATCTGTTCCTAATCCAGGATGCTTTTGTGGATGTGTCAAAGACTGTAATGTTTTTAAATACTGTTTCTCTGCCACAACTGTGAGTATCCCATCAGCTCATGACACGAAACAGCCCAGCTGGAGTTTGTTTAAAGCTCTGCTCAAATGCTTCATTTTTCTGTTTTTAAACCTTACTGACAATATTTGCATTGTAATGATTGAACTCTGCTTTCACCTCAACATTTGCCTGGTAGCAAAGGTGATTTCTGCATAACCAGAGAACATCTGAGTCTCCCCTGGGAAGTCTTCCCTTGCCAGTCTCACCTCAGTGTGGGACTCAGCTCTATTCAAGGCATAAGGGAGCTGCTTTTCCCCAATACTACACAGGAAGGTTTGGAGCTGCAAACAGGTACCAGGGTGCAAGAAGAATATTTTAGGGATTAGGGTCAGTCAGGAAGCACTGGGAAAATGTTAAGTTCTCCTATAAGTTTTCAGGAGGACTTTTTATACAGGCAGGTAGTGACAGGAAAGGGGGAAATGGTTCTAAACTGACAGAGGGAAGGGTTAGATGAGATATCAGGAATAAATTCTTCCCTGTGAGAGTGGGGAGGCCCTGGCACAGGCTGCCCAGAGAAGCTGTGGCTGCCCCATCTCTGGAAGTGTCCAAGGCCAGGTTGGCAGGGCTTGGAGCAGCCTGGGACAGTGGAAGATGTCCCTGCTGATGGTGGAGAGTGGAGCAGGATGAGCTTTAAGGCCCCTTTCTGTCCAAACTCTTCCATGTTTTTTAATTCTGTGATGTAGGGATGAAGGCACTCAGTGTTTTGCTGGAGGTCCCATAGGATTTCTGGCAGAGTTGAGGGGTGAGAACAGATCTCCATGTTTCACTCACAACACAAACCTGATGAGATCACTCTCATGCACAGAACAGCTGACACAGACTCTCACCCAAGTGTCCCTTTCCCTCAGGGCTTTTTATGCCTGTAAAAAAGGTGGAATCTTTCTGTTTTAGGAGCAGAGCAAATGTGAGTGTGCCACCAGCACAGTGATGTGTGGGAGCTGTGGGACCTGGCCTTGGCCTGAGAGCAGCAAAGCAGAGCTTAGCACAGGCAGAAGGAGCCCCACTGACAAACAGAGGAACTGGTGTGAGGAAAGCAGCATGGGCAGAGGGTTGGAGAAGCAAATATGGAGCAAATATGCAGACAGGAGAGTTTCAAGGTCAGAGTTGCTGGCTGAGAAAAATGAGGTCCCACAGTGTCACTCCTGTGAGTCTCTTCCTGGCAAGCTGGGTGAGAGGTGGAAAGACACAAAGGCTCCAGAGAGATAATGAAGGAAATGCAGGTTGACACAAAGCCCTGAGAGAAGAGGAATGCCCTGGGGAGTTCCTGGATGGACTGCTACAGAGGTGAAGCTAAGCTGGCAAGGAAACCTCTTAGGGCAGCTGAGCTCATGCTCTGCCCCAGCCATGTGCTGTGCCACAGGAGGATGGCAGCTCCACGGGCCAGCATCCAGTGGGGTGTTTTGTCAGTGTGCACAAAGAAATGCAACAAAAAGCTTTGCCTCTGACAAGCAGCCTCTGACTGCAGCAGGTAACAGGAACAGGGGATCAGCAGAACTGGGGTGGTTGTTTCAGGAGCTAGATGAGCTTTCAGCTGCCACATCGAACACATAAAACCCCGAGTAAAAATCTGGGGGTGTGCACTGCAGGTGTAGTACAACACATAGTATGAGTGAGCAGCACAGCCCCTGAGAACAGCCTGTCACCACCAGTGACATCCCTGTATCCACCCTGAAGGTACACCACAGCTCCACAGTGCAGGGGTGTGCACTGGGATTCGTAAGTCCAAAAGGTCTTTTACTCCTTACCACCGATTTTCTTGGACTCCTACACTTTGAACGTGATTCTGCAGGTGGCCTCTTCCTCCTGCTGTGTCATTCACTTTCTAGTTTTGAAGGGGCAAAACCTTGAGGGATTTCAATCCTTTTCTGAGTGCATACATGCTTTGTTGGTTGGTAGTGAGAGTGTCACACAGCCGGTGTGAGATGTCTCAAAAGGCAATTAATGGAGAGGGACAAATCACTCATCGTTCATGCAGCCCTAAGAACACCAAACCCTGCTCTAAGTGCTCTTTAAAATCTTTATGAAATCTGGGAGAAATACAGTGACATTCAGTTAATTCAATTGCAGGATAATTTGAACTTCTATCTAATTCAATCACAACTCCTGAAATAAAACCATTTGTATTCTTGATACAAACCCATTTGGACTCTACTTCTGCTGGGCTGATGAAGATGTGATGAGTTTTTCACTTAGAGGCCACTTCACAGCTAATCTTTTTATACTGTTTTTCCTTAGCTGACAATAAAGAAGTACTCACACACTTGTGCTACAAATTCCTGCCTCAATTTATAACATTTCTTTGCACAAAGTGAGTCATTACAGAAGAAACCCTCAAGTACAGAAGAAACCCTTAAGTCAAAAGGGTTGAGTGCTCTCTCCTGCTGTGCTGCAGCCAAACTAAAGCTTCCAGCTCGTTTTGAACATTCCTGCACACAAAGACAGGACCTTGAGAGGTGTGAGCAGGTTGTAAACCCAAATCCTTGCTGAAAAGAGGCCGAGATTGTGAAAGGCACAAAAGCATGAAGAGCTCAAAGGGAATGAAGGTGTGAAGGGAGAGGCAGTCCCTGTGTGCTGGATTCCCACAGCAGGCAGGGACAGTGCGAGTCACACAGCTGTGACACAGCTGTGTGTGTGGGTAACAGGATTTATTTCTTTCAGTCAGGAGCGGGAGGAGCTGGCTCAGGAAAAGAGGGAAGCTCTGCACGGTTATACCTGGCTTGTTTGCAGGTGTAAAGGGGTGCCATGCATTGCCTGTGTTTCAGGAGAGAGGGAGCACTGAACGGCCCTGGGAGCCCTGGCAGTGCCAACTCAGCACTTGTCATTTTTATTTGTTCTCTCCCTCTTGATCTCTCTAGCATAAGGCTGAGCATGTCCTCAAGAGTCCAACAGAGGAGGGGATGTGCCATGAGGGCAGATCGGGGAAGCTTTTGTCCCTGCCATCGCCCTGGGGCTGTGGTCCTGCTGTGCTTGCACAGGGGTAACTGGATGGGGCAGAGGAATTTTAATCCTGAATGATTTCCACATTCCTTCCAGCCTGGCAAAGGATTCTGCTGAGGCATCAACTGCCTTGTCCAGCTCAGCCAGGCCTGCATCTGATAAGTTGATTGAGGATTTAATTGAGGAATTAATTGAGGCATTCTGCTGGTTACCACAACATTATCAGTCAGCTTCCCAGAGTTGGAGCTTTCCAGTTCGTTTGGACTCAGTCCTGTGAATAACTAAACACCATTAACCTTCTCCAAAATCCCTGGAGTGGTGGCTGCTTCGAATTTGAGGGATCAGTATCCTTTTTGCCAGCCTTTCCTTGAGTGCTGTTTTGCTCAGCTCGAGTAAGAAAGTTCACTTCGAAAGCAGAAGTGCTGAAAAGTCTTTTTTCCTTCTTGTCCTGGTTCTGCAGCTGCAGCTGGTTGTGCTGTTCATTAGCTCTGATTCTGGCATTTGTCTTGGTGATCTAGGAAGTTGTTCAGCTTTTGTTCTCAAAATCTTACAATACCCAGAGAGATTTCCACCTCTGTTCAGTTCATTTGTGCACATTGGAGATGTAAGATATAATGCAGCTGGAAGGTAATAACAGCACTTCTGTTGAATTTGAGTTCCTGAACTACAACATTTTAAACCAAAAACTTGACATGATTATCTCTAACCCATTGGGACCCATTCTGGTCTTTTCAAACGGGTGTGAATGGGAATAAGGTAATGGGATAATCATGGTACAAGGAGGCAGCTCTGTTTTCATAGAAACGCAGAACAGCTTGGGTTGAAATGGACTTTAAAGCTTATCTCATTCCATGGGCACCTTCTACTACCCCAGGTTGCTCTGAGCCCTGTCCAGCCTTGGACACTCCCAGGGATGGGGCAGCCACAGCTTCTCTGGACAGCCTGTGCCAGGGCCTCACAACTCTCCCAGGGAGCAATTCCTTCCCAATATCCCACCTAACCCTGCCCTCTGGCAGTGGGAAGCCATTCCCCTTGTCCTGTCCCTCCAGGTCCTTGTCCAAAGTCTCTCTCCAGCCTTTTTGTAAGCCCCAATTTGCCCTCAGTAAACCTGTTCTAGCTCTTTGTGGTCACTTCCCCATCCTGCACACATCTGGATAAGGATTCCAAGAGGACCTGCTCCATGACCTATTGGCATAGACAGGCCCAGTGTTCCCCATCCTCTCCTTGCCCCAGCTGATGCAAATTCAGCAGGAAAATAAATCCATGCCCAACTCTGTCCCTAGGCATTTTTACTGGCTTCAAATCATAAAGGAATGCCACTCTGATGAACACAGGCAGAGTATGGCCCCAAAGCTCTTCTGGGTCCAAGGTGCTTTTGATTCCTGTTGTTCTTGTGCCTCTTTCTCTTCAGCTGAGCAGCTGCTGCAGCTGTGCTTCTTCCAAATTGCAGCATGATGTTAATTTTCTCAGATCTGTCTGTCTAGGAGGATTTCATTTCAGTTGGCAAAAGACAATGCACTTAAACAGCTACAGCTACAAAGACAGAAATTAACATTTGTAAAGAAAGAAAGGGACAAAAGAAATGTTGGTGACAAGGAAGAAAGTGAAACAAAAATGAAATCATTGTCATTGTCTGACTACAGAGGAGAAGGGGTCCAGAGATGAAGGTTCCTGCCATGTCAGCCTGCTGCCTGGGACTCATTCCAGAGGGAGAAACAGTCTGTCCAGGAACAGGACATGGCTGTGGCCACAAAGGGCTGCACTACCCACCCAGTCTAGGAGAAGAGACTCAGTGATCCATTCCATGTACTCACTACCAAAGCTGTGCATACCCCTTTGTTAGGCAGCTTGTTTGAAAATATCCCCCCAGGAAGAGAGAAGATGCCCCAAATATCTGTCAGGTTGCATTGCAAGCTTCTCACTGATCCTTAACCTCCTCCCATTGCTGATCAGTTGGGATCAGTCCTAACCCCTCAGCTGGGAAAGGTCACTCCTACCTTGCACTGTTGTGTGTTGAAAACACAAATTCCTCCTGCTGTTATTTCCAGGAGGTCTCAGAGGGGGCTGTGTTCCCACTGCTGTCCCTACAGTCACATCCATGGCAGGCAGCCATGGTGGCACACACCAGAGGCTGTTGGCATCCTGCAGGATGGGTGTTCTCCTCCTGGCCAGCACTCACAGCCCTTGTGCTGTGCAGCTCAGAGTTCTGGCTGGAGTCAGAGAACAGTTAAAATGGAGAAGTTTTAGCCAAAATGTAGGTGCCAAGGCTGGAACATGTGAGTGTCTACATGTACAGCCATTATGCTGAGTGACTCCAGTGATGGGAGTGATGGGTGAACTAACACCACCCATGAGGGCTGTCCTGAGAGCTCTAAACACCCAAAATCCTTGCTGAATACCCACCCTGAAGTGGAAAACACTCTTCTGGAAGGACTTGGCTGTTTCATAAATGCTTCCATGGCTCAATTCTCGTCTTTACTGGGCAGGTACCATCCTGTCTTCATATCCCAGTGCCTGGCTGGCCTGGCTGGTGCTCTCCCAGTGCTGGACAAGTCTCATGCTCATGCTCTCTGTGGAGTCTGTTTGCTTGTGAGAACCTTTCACAAGGTGATTTTCTCCTTATTTGTGCCTCAAATTTGCCACCTCTGTGAAGTCTGAGATGGGCCTGGGAAGATAATCCAAGGAGTGCTGCTTTGGGCTGGTTTGTGTTTTGTGCATCATCTCTCCAAAGTGTTAAAAATTGTGTGCTCCTCACTATGACTGCCTCATTCTTTACAGAGAGGAGCTTTGCACATGGGCATGGAGTGGCAGGATGTAGGGGAATGGCCTCACAGTTACAGAGGGATATTGGAGAGAAATTTTTCCCTGTGAGGCCCTGGCACAGGGTGTCCAGAGCAGCTGTGGCTGCCCCTGGATCCCTGGCAGTGTCCAAGGTCAGGCAGTATGGGGCTTGGAGCAACGTGGGACAGTGGAAGTTGTCTCTGCCCAGGGGGTTGGAATGAGATAAGCTTTAAGGTCCCTTCCAACCCAAACTGGTCCATGATTCTCCAGAAATTTAAACTCTGGTACTCTGAGGGGAAGAGTGCACCAGCCATGTGACAAATAGAAGGGCTCACCCTGACTGCAGTCCTTGCCACAGCAAGGGAGCTGCCAGGGAGCAGCAAAAAGGAGTCAGGTCCTGGACTGGATCAAGGGATGGAGTGAGCCCAGAGAGCAGGAGCTGCAGTGTTCAGGGACCTGCCCACACCCACAGGAGTCTCCAAGACAGGAGTTCAGTTTGGGGCACATGGAGGAGGCTGTGCCTGCCCTGCTGTGTATGTCACACAAATCCTGGTGAGGCTTTTCCCACCCAGAACATGGTGATTGGTCAGAAAAAGCCAGTTCTCAGTGGCCTGCCCATCCCACTTTCCTCTGCTCCTGGGTGAAGAACTCCCCTTGTGCAGTGGAGCAGGTGCTTCATCTGTTCCAGGAAAAACACCCTGAAATTTATGGGGTTTGTTGCAATCTGCAACAAAATCCATTTTTCTGGTCTGGACTGGTTATTGTCTGTCCATCTCAGGTGACAACAACCACTGCTCTAGTTCAGAGGTGATGCTTAAATTCCTCTTCCCAGAGACAGGATCCAGTTGTCCCTGGGCACTGGTGGAGTTTAGGGGGAGCAGTTGTGACCCAGGATCCACACTGGACAAAAGTGGCCTGACACAGGAATCATGGTGAAGTGCAATTTTCACTCTTTATTTCTGGCTCCCATCTCCCTGTCTGGAGCTGGCTCGAGGCTCTGCCCTGGAGCTGTTGCCCAGCAGGGAGCTCACTTCACAGTCCCGAAGTCAACAGAAACTTTGGGACCTCAAAAAAAAAAACCTAAAAAAAAACCTAAAAAAAAACCTAAAAAAAAAAAAAAAAAAAATCTTTCTTTTCAAGGAGATGAAATTATTCTTCAAATGGCAGCTAGTACCTGTAACTCGGCGACAGTTTCCCCAGTAGCAGGCACAGGAGAGAACAGGGAAAGCTCAGCCTAAGGACAGATCTGAGGGTTTTGTGAGGCTGGGAATCAGCTTTGTGCGAACCGCAGGGACTCATTTACAAGTAATGAATCATGAAACAGCAGGAAGCGAACGAGCCAAGAGAAAGTGTGAGCTCTGCAATTAACTCCGGAGTGCTGAGGTGAATAACAAAGCGACGCGATAGCAGGGCAGAAAGCAGGTCTCCAAGCTGGGAGTGTTGCAAAACTAATTTCTGTAAGCCACAGTTTTTCTAAGCAACTTTTAGTCAAAGAAATTGCTACTTTCTCGTGAACTGAAGGAAATCCCATGTGTGTGTATTTATCAGGCAAAACAGCTGACAGCTTTTAACTCGAATTTAAATTTATGAGTGACCCAGATCAGCAAAAAACAGGAAACCGTCTCCTTGAACAGGTCCTGTGCTGAGCCAAGGTGAGCAGCAGGTATCAGATTAGCCCTTGGAGCAGGTGAAGGATGGTTTCCACTGTAAGAGACACTGGTGGGTTATCAGTTTACAAAGAAGGAAAATGTGTGTTATTAATTATCCCCTGGATGTGGGGAGTGGTTGGAAGTTCAAGTGAGAAGGCAAAGCACCCAGGACAGCACAACGTGTGTGTGGCACAGGACAGTGTGTGCTGTTCCCAGCCCTGGTAAGGACACAAGTGGTTACACACTGCCTGGGAAGGGAGAGTTCTCTTTTTATGGAGCCTGGAGATAGAGACAAAACTCTTTCAGGACAACTATCTTTTATTAATGTCACCCAGGTCCCAGTAATCCATCCTCTTTGTCCGTGGCACCATGCCAGGAGCAGCTGTGTCACAGCAGCTGGCTCTCCCTGCATCTCCTGGTTACCATCCTGTAAGTGAGGAGGTTCCTCAAGCAAACATGATTTTCAGCTGATAAGCCCATGTTTTGTGTTCCTTTCTCCCATTTGATGTAAGTGCAGAAATACAGATGAGCATAAACCATGCTGTCTCTCTTGGGCAGGTTGAAGTTCAGTGTTACCAAACTGTCTGTGGGTGTGCCACCACACACCCCCTGGACAAAGGGATGGAGCTCAGCAGGGACACCACTGGATCCAACAAAGATCCAATGGATCCTGAAGAGTGTACCCCTGCCATCAGGCCAGGCGTGGCCCAGGATTTTACCTGCTGTCCCTTTCCTCCTGGTCTGTACCCATGGAATTTGGGTCACCCTGGCCCTTCACGTGGCCCATTCACCCTTCTGCTGGCAAACATCAGAGGAACTGCTCTCCTTCCCCCTGTGCCTCTCATGTGGAATAACTGGAGCAGGCACAGGAGGAGCAGATGCTGTTTCTTTTTGTGTCCCTGGTGCAGCATCCCCTCTGAGAGCTGTCAGTTCACATGTGCAGCTCCAGTTTTTGCCTGGGCTCTGTGAATAGCCACAAATGCCACTTGGCTGGAATAATTGCTTCCAAGCATGCAAAGGATGGAAGGCACAGCCAGAGGCACTGCTGAAAACTTGTTGGAAGTGTTTAAGAGACTTGAGCAGAAACCCTGAGTGGAGTCAGGGTTTGTGGCCTCAGCTGTGCAGGGAGGGCAGGATTGCCACACAGAGTCCATCACACAGCTCGTGCTGCTTTTGCATTGTGTCTCTGCCCCAGTGACCCCACCATGCTCACCTTTGATCCAGTGACTAGAGCTGCTGCAGGACAGGCACTGGGAAATGCCCTCTTCCCTTTGGATTGCTTTCAAAGTGGCATCTGTGAAAAGCAGTGAGGTCCCACACCTGGCATCTAGAGACCCTTGTTCCTTTGTGTGTGTTTTCTCTCTCTGCTTCTTCTCTGACCTCTTTTTGTTTTCTTTGCACCCTTTGCTGGTTTCCCAGACCCATGAGGAGAGCAGATCAAGCAGATGGGTGCTCTGGGCTGGGAGAGCTGAGTTAAGCAGAGCAGGGAAGGTGGTGCCTGTCAGTGTGAGGCACCAAACCTCTGTGCAGATGCTGTCACTGAGCAGCAGAGCAGCACTCACTCCCTGTAGCTTAATCCCCTGACCCCAGACCTGCATCACTGCAGCCGCAACATTCTTATGTTTACATGGGTCAGCAGCCAGACAAGGACTTGACTGGGATTTTCCCAGCAGGTCACAGGGCTGTTTGCCAATCAGTGGTAGCATAAACACTGCCAGGCTCCTCATGGGTCACTTGCTAGGGACAGGCTAAACAAACCATCACTAGAAGAAAAGCAGCATGGCTGAGTGGATGAGATTTGAAACAACTGTATTGGAGTCCTGAGTCTGTGCCCTGGAGGAGTTTCAGGGCTTGTGAAATGGAGAGGTGGATACCTGGGAGGCTTGGATCTCAGCCTGAGTCCTGGACTGGGCAGCAGGGTGCACATGAAATGGGCCCCATGTGAGCACATGAGCTTGAACCCAGCAGGGATGGGAATCTCCCCCTCCCTCAGGCTCACTGTGCCAGGCAATGCTCCAGGGAGCTTGGTGATAGCTTCCTCTCAATCTGGTATTCTTCTGCCATGTGTATCTGTTTACCTGGAGATATGAACTATCCCTGGAAATCCCTCCACAGCTGCCCTGGCAGAGGGCAACAGCTGTGGAGGAGTGAACTCCACACTGCAGCAGTACCTGGGCTCCCAGCCTGCAGCTGCAGAATGTGATGTTTGTGGTTCTTGGTGTGTTGTTCCCTTCCATCCCTGTCCTAGGCCATGGCACAGCTAAATGCAGGAGTGAATCTGGCACAGAAGTCACTGAGCTTTGCAGAGTGTGACACCTCCTGGAATGGGGTAACCCAGCTGTGACTGGCACCTGGAACACAAGACCAAGGGCACAGCCTAGCCCAGGAGTGTGTAAAATTTCTTGTTAAAGCTCCTGGAAACATGAGACACCAGCAGAGTCTGTGTTCTGAAGAACCATATAAGCAAACCTTTCCCACAGGCATCCTGCTCCAAGCAGGAACACTCTCATGCAGGAGCTGAGTCTCAGGACTGTCCTGCACATCAGGGCAGGGCAGGAGGGTGGCAAGGGAGGAATCTGCCTTCCCTTCACCAGTCCCCACTGTCAGCCAGAGGGGAAGGATTCGGGATTCAAAAGTCCAGAGAGAAAGGGAGTAAAAAGAGCCTGGTGAAGAAAGGGCTCTGTGGTGATGGGGAAGTCCTGCCTTCCCTCATTCCCCTTACCTGGCAGTAGAGAGTTGCTGTTGCCATCAGCCCTGGGGTGATGTGGCAGAAGGAGAGCAACAGAAGTGTGCAGGAAATTGCCCTGGAGGGAGGTGATGGCAGAGAAGGCCTTGCATTATGATGCCACCTGCCATCACTTCACGGTGACAAGTAGTGACAAGGGGACACACACAGCTGCCCAAAGAGAGAGGTGTCACCTGCCCACCTGGCTGGGCAGGACCCTGCAGGGTTTGCCAGCACCTGGGCTGTGTTTCTCACCTACAGCCAACCAGCCAAGCTGGCTGGGAAGAAAACTTGCTTCTGGCTTCCAGAGCAAGCACCTTTGACTGAAAAACCAAAGGGATGCTGCCAGCTTCCCAGGAAGTCATTTCCATGGCATCACTGTGACAGCAGACCTGGGGTGAGCTTCTTGCAGGAACCAACCTTCCTCAGTGCCCAGCTGGGACAACAAAGAGGATGAGCTGGTAACGCAGGAGGTAAGGACAGCACAGCCCAAACAGAGCATGGGAGGTGCTGAAGGGCACAGGACACGTGTCACACAGGGCCTGGCAGGGGCCACAAGCACCTGAGATGGCAGTGTGTGCACATGTGTGTGCAAAAGGGGCACAGAGACGTGTCCAGGATTCGATCCCTGTGCTGATTTAGCTGACTGCTATCAGCATTCAGTTCCTTTTCCCCCACCAAGTGTGGCTGTGCTGCACTTGCCCAAGGGGTTGTCACCTCCTGGTTGAATTAACTTCTGAATGTGACTGCTGGGAGCTGCCTGGGCTGAACCTGACCCTCACCAGCACAGATCTGAGAGCTGCTCCCATCCCAGCAGGTTGATATGATGTTATTATGGACCTAGGAACCAACCAACATGTATTGTCCAGTGATGGACCAGTTCTGCTCTACACTGTACTCCAGAGGAGCCAGGAAGGATTTCATTGGGGTGGGTGGTGAAGTCATAGAATCACAGAATGGTTTGGGTGGGAAGGGACCTTAAAGCTTATTCTGTTACATTCCCTGCTATGGCCAGGGACACCTTCTCCTGGACCAAGTTCTTCCTAGCCCCATCCAGCCTGGCATTGGACACTTCCAGGGATGGGGCATCAGCAACTTCTCTGGGCAATGATAACCCCTGTAAGGATGAATTTCCTCTTTTCTTCCCTCTGCAGCTGCTTCATACCTTCATACCCAGGGATTTAGGGTTTATATTTTTACATTGTTGTCAAATAGAATTATGAAACATGTTCAGGATATCTAACATCTTGATTTTATCTTTTTCTTTCTGGGATCAGTGTGGTGAGAGATGATGGATCTTTTTGCTTTCTCTTCCATTCTGATCCTTTCTGGCCTGTCCTGGTTTTGCTGCCTTCCTTGACCCACTGTTGTACTATGCAGCTCAGCATTCCACCACTAAGAGCAAATGTAGAAGCAAAATGCTCCCAAAATTCAGGTTTCTGGAGATGATCTCTGAGAACTTTCCCAGAATATCTGTGGTATGAAACGCAGAGCAGGTGAACGAGGCTGTGGCTAAAGCAGGCTCTGTGTATTTCAGGGCTGGCATGGAGGTGGAACAGCAGCCTTAGGTACCCTTGTGCTTGGCTGCAATGTGGGTTTGAAGCCAGATCTGTTTTACCTCTCAGTAAATCTGCCCGTGTGGGGCTGAGGAAACAGGGATATTATTTGGGGTCGAAAGCATCTTGAATCAAGCAAGTACAAGGGAGCTGAGAGCCCCACAGACACCCAGGAGCAGCTGTCCCCATCCCGCGCTCCAGCCCGTCCCTTCCCGCCTGCCAGGACCTGCAATCTGCAGTGCAGGCAGACCTCAGGTTTCCAGGCTCAATCTACAAGGGCAACATTGACCTAATTAGTCTCTGAAACAAACGGGAGAGAAAGACTTGCTGCCGTATGTTGCAGAATGAAATCCTCTCCCTCTCCTTTTGCTCTCCTGGCCCCGGGGATTCATCCCAGGCAGGTGCGTCTTTGATTGCAGCAGGTTTTGAATCCTCTTCCCTCTCCTCACGGGGATGCCACATGCTGTCTTCTGACCTCGTTAGCTTCTCCTCCTGTTCCACTTCCCCGCTCTGCACTCCAGCCCCACCGATGTGCTAATTACCACAAAGCAATCTGCAGGAACGCGCTCCTCGGAGCGGGGAGAGCGCTCAGAGGCTCGTGGGGGAGGGAGCAAACTGGGGGAGCTGAGCTGAGCTTAGCAAGGCTCGTGTCTGAGCTTGTACCAGGCTCTCCCCCTAGCACAGTGCCAGGTGTGCCCATGGGTCAGTGCCATGCGTGGCACAGGAGTGCACAGGAGACACAGTGTCCCGTGTGGGGTCTGCAGAGTGGGCTGTGCTGCCCACAGGGCCTGGTGTGGGCTCCTCCATCACTACAGGGCCTGGTGTGGGCTCCTATATCACCAAAGAGCCTGGTGTGGGCTCCTCCATCACCAGAGAGCCTGGTGTGGGCTCCTATATCACCAGAGAGCCTGGTGTGGGCTCCTCCATCACCATAGAGCCTGGTGTGGGCTCCTCCATCACTACAGGGCCTGGTGTGGGCTCCCACATCACCAGAGAGCCTGGTGCAGGCTCTCACATCACCATAGAGCCTGGTGTGGGCTCCTACATCACCAGAGAGCCTGGTGCGGGCTCTCACATCACCATAGAGCCTGGTGCGGGCTTCCACATCACCACAGGGCCTGGTGTGGGCTCCTACATCATCTCAGGGTCTGGTGTGGGTTCCTCTATCACCACAGGGCCTGGTGTGAGCTCCTACATCACCACTGGGCCTGGTGTGGTCAGGGGGTTTGCTGTTCCTCAGCTGCATCCAAGGCAAGGATAACCTAAACCTCCTAAAATCACCTTGGACAGACTCCTGTGGGCAGAGCTTCACGGTGGCCAAGGGCAGACTTCATGCCAGGCTCCTTGGCCCCTGTTCTGGACAGGGCAGTGCTCTGGGCACCGCTGATGCCATGCTGTGCTGCCAGGAAAAGGCCAGGTGTTCACTCCAGGAATGCACACCCAGCAAAGGCACCCAATGTGCTTCCAATTTCCAATTTCTGACCTGTGCTCCACAGCAGAGATGGTGTGTTATTGGAGCATGGGCAGAGGTCCATTCCTCCAGCACTGGTTGAAAATGAGGATACTGGAGTGGGCTGGAGTTTGGATTAATTTTGGCCAGATGGAATGACAATATTTTCTTCTTCTTCTTTCTTCGCAGTGAGAGACAATTAAAAATGGAGAAGGAAAAAAACGGCAATTAAGGAGACAACCAGGTCCTGATACCCTTTGCCTTGCTGTATATCTATATCAAACCCATCACAGTTGGTGCAACTGTGTTTGTATTGAGCTGGTATGAGTGAAATTAATGTCAGCTTCAGTAAATTAAAAGCAAGACAGAGGAAGAGAAAAGCCAGTCCCTCTGAGTGTGGCTGAATGGAGGGAGAGGAACTGTAGGGGATTCTCAGGAAGAACATCTTCATTGTGAAGTCTCTTTGGAAGTGAGGGAAGCCATAATGTGCCACCTTACCCAAGTGCAAGTACATGCCAGCCAGTGTGTTTCAAGATTTGATAAGAAGCTCCATGGGGTCTCTGTGAAGGTGCTGGAGAAAAGCACTCCTATCACTGAAGAAAAGCTGTCATTGCCTTTTGGTCATTTTTCCCAGACATGAATGCAAGGTGGGAAATGAGTGACAGCTGTGCTGCTGGAAACTGGGGACATCACAATGTTGGTTTCCCCCATCTATTGTAAGGTTTTCTTGGATTCTCTGCCAAATACCTGGGCTGTAAAAAATCCTTGAATGAGAAATTCACCCCTTCATATGATGTCCCTTTAAGAATTGTTTTTTTCACTTTCTATTCCAGTTTTCACTTTGAGTCCTGTGCATAGCCATGCCATGGACACACATCCATCAGTACAGGACAAACTGTACCAAGGAATGCGGCTTCATTATCCCTGGTCAGTCACCAGCCAGGCAGGTTCCACCACAGGGGACATTATTTGTCACTTGGGTTTTGTTGGAAAGATTCCAGGGCAATCAGGAAGACACCTTGGATGTTTCCTTAAGAAGCATCTGCAGCTTGTTTTCCTCATGTAGGTTTTGGCACCAAGGAAGAGATGGAGTTGGAGAAGTGCTGGCATTGCTCCCAGCAGGACTTCCTGCAGCTCAGGGATTTTCAGCAGGTTTATGGAGCTAAATGTCTGTGTGTCTGACACAGAGGCAGCAGAACCTTGTGCTCAGCAATGTATTGATGATACTTCTGTTGAAAAAATGGTGATTTAATTTTAAGGGCTATGATTTTACTTGTAGCCAATGATTCCTCAAACCACAGAAACAGCAAAATATTTGAAATGGTTACTGCAGAGTTAAAAGAAAAGGTGATCCATCATTTGCTGCTTATTTTCAAGATAGCAATGAAGGAGTGTAAGCTTGGAAAATTTAGGCTGTGAATTGCAGGAAAATGTCTTCAGCTTAGAAAATATGACATTTGCAACTGGGGATGTGAACATTGCCATTGGAGAAGCTCTATCCAGTAATTACTGGAAAAAGGGAATGAATATTGGCTTTAGCTCACACAATGCATAGGCACTGCAAAACACACAAAAACGTTACCATTGGATTTCCAATGTTTTGTTATGCCAATTTTTCCATCTACTTTTCTTATTTTCCCAATCTCTTCAAGCTTCCAGAATTTACTGTTACAGATTTACATTTAATTTTACAGATTTTAATTTTTCAGACTTTAGCACACGGAAATCATAGAATAGCTGAGTTGGGACCATCAGGATCTTCGATTCCAACTCCTGTCCCTGTGCAGGACACCCCAACAATCCCACCCTGTGCCTGAGAGAATTGTCCAATGCTGTCCAACTGACCACAGCCATCAGCTTTTTCCAGACTACGATGCTGAAAAACTTATTTAAAAGTTTTTCACTATTACAGCATTGCTCTATATTCACCAAGTCTGGTCCAGTCATTGTTTTGCTCTTTTAAGGGGTAACAAAGATGAGGATGATGGAGTTTGGTTCACAGGGAACAATTTAGATTTCTTTGTGTATTTTCTCTTCAAACCTCTGGTCTTCCCTTTTCTTTTTACTCAGGGACCTTCTTGTGTTCATTCTTATCTCAAGGAGGGGTGGAAATGACATTCCCTTGTCAGGAACTCAAACCTACTCAGGGTGATTTAACTAACACCAAGATAGGAATCAGACACAAACCCACTGCAGCTTGGAATTCTATGAATTAGCTGAAAAATGGGTGCTCTGAAATGCAACAAACTGACATTAGGATACATTTGCAGGAATACATCGAAGCCTGACATAATTATGTTTTAGTCCAATGGCAATACATAGTTGAGGGAAAACCATGTGCTGCATGAGAGATTTCCACTCTTCTGCAATATCTCGTGGAAGAATAGGCAGCACTTACCCTCCCTGAAACTGTCACTTATTTCTAAGGGTCACTGAAAGATACTTTGATTTTTCAGCAAAGATTTTACTTCTGATATGTTCCTCACCAAGCAGAGAAATTGTCATCTCTGAAGAGCTCAAGGCTTGTTTATAAATGCCAGCTCTGCTTCAGGCAAGAGATGTCAGGCTTGCTACAGAAGGAGTTTCTTGCCCAGCCATGATTTGCAGAGGCAATACCTGTCTTATAGTTACTCCTTTCTGCCCTGCTCAGCACTAGAGTTTATCCAAGAAAACACTAGATTTTATTTCCACTGCACCGTTGTTTCTGGCAGAGGGAAATCTCTGTGCACAACATCTGCAGAAATTCCTGTCAAAGCAGTGAAATGCTTCTGGCAAAACTGACACCGTCCCTGAATGGTCTTTGTAGGGATCAAAGGGGCTTTTGTTAATGGACCAGAATCTTTCTCCTGGGCCAGAAGCAATGAAAGAAATGGCAGAACTAAGAAGAGGTCGTGCTGAATAAGCTCATCATGCTCAATGACTCATTAAACACTTCCAGCTCTTCCAGAGCATCTTGGTTCTCTGGCACTGGGCTGGTTCTGTCCAGGACAGGATTGATTTTTGCAGTAGCAAAACCCTGAGGTTATTCTGTGCCACCTCAGCTCATTGCCAGGGGCAGGGAGGTTCCTCCAAGGAGAATGGGCTCCTTCCAGGCAAGAAAATGCAGGGGGAGACACAGTTATTGTTTATAATCCAGGGAGTATTTTCATGTGAATGATTTCTTTTCTTGTACCCTCTGTCATTACTGTTGTTGCTGTCACTGTTCTTTTTGTTATCTCATTGCTGTTTACATTAAATTGTTCTTATCTCAACCCGTGATCTTTAAATTTGGTGCCTCCAATTCTCCTCTCCCATCTGCCACAGAGGGGAGGGGAAAAGAAAGGAGAGAGTAATGCTGGTGATGTCTCAGCTGCATTGACTCAGACCCACAATAACTCGGCTCTTCAAAACAGGTAAAACAGATCTGGCTAACACAGATCACATTACACAGAGAAGTCAAAGTCCAAAACATGTGAAATTCTTAAATGAAAATTTGTATCTGCAGGAGGTGAGTATCTACCAGTGTTCCTCCGGTAAAGGCTACAGATCAAACAGACATTCATTAACACTTTAAATTACTGAAACAACAGTTACTTGGCCATTTTCTGCTGTTTACCAGCCAGAAAATTCATCTAGAAGTTGAAAAATGTCCATTATTCATGGGAACATGTTCATTTTCAGGAACTGTTGTGTAGTGGATACATCTCAGTTCTAAGAAGAGATGAGAAAACACTGAGGAGGAGGTTAAAAAAGGAAAGCAGACTCTTTTGAGGTTAGGAAATACTACAGGTATCATTGATCTTCCACCCAAACCTGAAAGAGAATAGGAAAGGATGTCTTCTGTGGAATTTCACTCTGCTAGCTTCATGTAAGAATTGTTGTTCTGAGGGTACCCAGGGCTGGGGAGCAGAACAAATCCCCCATAACCCAAGTTATGGGAAGTGGAGAGTGACCTGCTGCTCCACTTGGGCACACACCAGTGTGTGGGGACAGCTGGGACCGAGCCAAGGCCACTGAGGGAGCTGGCAGAGGTGCTCACTGCACCACTTCCCATCATGTATCAGCACTCCTGACTCACTGTGCAGGTCCCAGCTGACTTTTGATTTTCAAATGTGGCACCCATCTACAGAGAGAGATGGAAAGAGGAACTACCTCTCTCCCTGCACTTCCCTGAAAAGAGGTTGTACCCAGGCGGGGGTTGGTCTCTTCTCACTGATGAAATAGAATAGAATAAGAAGAAACAACCAAAGTTGCAGCCGGGGATGTTTAGATTTTATATTAAGGAAAATTTCTCCATGGAAAGGGTGGTCAAACCCTGGAGGGATGGAAAAGCAGTGTAGATGTGTAACCAGGAATGTGGTTTTGTGGCACTTGGCAGTCTTAAGTTCAGGGTTCAACTTGGTGATCTAAACAGTCTTTTCCAGCCTAAATGATTCAAAGAAGTCCACAGGGGCTGGACAGCTTTCATGCAAAGTGGGTCAGGAAACTGTTTAAGCCAAACCAGTGCAAAAATCTCATTTCCAGGGCAGACAGGGCCATTTGGCTGGGATCAGCATGGTACAGTGTATTTCAGCTATGCCAACAGGCCTGTACAAGAAAAAGAATTTCTTCAGAAGATGTTTTCAGCTGTACAATCCAGACCAAATTCTGGCTAAAAGATATTATGATCTTTCCCTGGCATGTCCCTGTTAACCCTTTGCAGTTGCACAATCATTTAAATAGATAAATACTTACATAATCAAAATTTACCCTGTGGTTTATCAATACAAAATTCAGTCATTGAATGCTAACAACAAAAGTGTTGTCGTGTTGAAGCAGTGAATTTTAGGGAAGTTGCACAAAAAGGTTTTTTTAGCTTATGTGTTTTCTCAAGAAAATATATATTCATAGTAGTTTGATATACCAACTCACATGGGCAAGTATATTTGCATAAATACTCAAATGAGAATATTTGCACGGGTAATTAGGACATGTTTGTTTTTCATGAGTGCTTATTTAGAAGGAAGTGTTTTTCCTCCAAATACTCATATATAAAAGAGGTCATGAATGCAAACAAAATGATTCATGGGGATTAGTCTGAAAGAAGATTTCCCTGTGTGTCTGTAATATTTCCACTCACCTCTGGTTGCTGTGTAGTAGCCAGTCATCTGCAAACCCTGATGAGCCCTGACAAGGCCTCTCCAAGTCTGCAGGATCATCTGGAGCACGGATGGAGGCATTACTGCAGGTTCCCCAAAGCACTGAGCTTCTGCCAGTAATTAACAATATAAGAAATAAGAATATTAATTATAATAAAATAATCCTCCCTCAGCACAAGACCCTGAGTCTGGGCTGACACCTGTTCATTATCCCCTGGATGCTGCTCCCAGTTAATGCTGCCTGAGCCCATTAAGTTGGATCCAAAGGACAGGGCACTGTTTTATGTGTTGCAAACCCAAGAGACTGACAGCAAAGATGCTGCTCAAGGATTTTATTCCACTTAAGAGCCTGCCTTGATCCCAGACCTTCCTGACATGCTTCTCCCACTCCCTGTGGCAGCACAGCTGACCCCTGTGGCACAGAACTGTGTTGATGGAACCCATATCCTTGCATAGGGCTTACCTACAGAGGCCAGGCAAAGTTAAAAATAAGAGTGGATATATTTAATGAAGGGCTTTCAGGTACATTTAGGGCAGGTGAATCCTCCCCAAGGGGCTACACCTAAAATGGATGACAGTCACAAAGATGTAAGTTTGGTCTCTTTGCATATTAGGGGTTAATTCTCCAGTTATAGTTTCAGGTAATGAAGTCATTAACCCCCAGTTCACTCTCCCATCCCTGACTCACTTTTGTTTACAATTTTCAGGGCCTGAGGCTGTAGAGTGTCCTTGGATCTGATGCCTTGAAGGATTGTTTTGTTTGACCACAGTGTGAAGAGTTAACCAACACTCTATGTGGAGTTCAGAGTTCTACACTAATGCAGTACAGGATCCAAAGAATATAAAAGCTGAAATCTTAAGGCATCAGTTCCAGCGTGGTCATGTTTTCACCTTCCCTTCTGAGGGCTCAAATGCAGTGTCAGGGAATCAGCTGGATTGTGCTGTGATGGTTCCCCCCTCCTCCAGATGAGGTCCTTTCCATCCTTTCCATCCATATTTCCATCCTCTGTCAATGTGACCAGGAGAAACATGAAAGGATCTTTGTTCAGGATTTAACAATCCCACAAGCCCTCTGTCACTGAGGCTTTCTGAGTCATGTAGGTTGGCTTTTCAGAGCAGATCAAAGCAGACACTGTCCAGGTGTCTGCGGAAGCTCAGTCCTCTGGAGCATTTAAAACTCCAAAGTAATACCAGAATTACCAGACACAATGGGTGCAGTGGGCTTGACCTCTTAAGACAGTGTGATTCCAACATTGACATCCTCCTGGTCTTCCCCTCAAGAGCCACATGCAGCTCTCATTGCTGCCTTCCCAGTCAGTGCAGGAGCTCCTGAGCATGCAGAGGAGGAGCTGCAGCCCTCAGCTGAAGCTGCTGAGGGAGGGCACAATGACAGCAGCAGGTCACTCCAGCAATTACAAAGAGCTCTTAGCAGCGATGTGAGGTCCTGGAAGGTTCAGCATGGGTCATGTAACTAGAAGCTGAGAAGGAATGGGAGACCCTGATCTGAGGAGAACCTGAGGACTAATCTGGTCCAGAGGTATTTCAGCAAGTAATTTGGATGAGGGCTGAGGAAGAGGCTCCAAAGGAGAGATCAAAGCTGGGGTCTGTGAGAACTCTAGTAGTAAGGGAAAAGCAGGAAAGTGAGAGACCATCCCCATGCTGGCATTTCAAGAGGGTGAATATCAGTTATTTTTGACTCTGATGATATTCACAGAAGCCTTATCAGGCACTGACTCCAAATGGAAAGTTTCCAGGTAAGATTTTCTAGAGTGATTCAAGGCCCAGGAAAGCTCACTTACAGTGGGACTTCAGCTGCTCAACTAAATCATTTTAATAAAGAAACGAGAGAGATACAACTCATTACAAGTGTAGGTGAACAAACTGTAAATTGCTCTCTGCTGGGTTGCTAACCAGTAGGAGAATCATAACCAGACCCACTGAGCGTGAGCTGCAGCAAGGCAAAGTCAACCTGGAAATAATTGCTAAAGCCACCAAGCCCTGGTCAATTCACCATGCCTGACTTGCCTCAGGACATGGCTCTCAAATCTGTTTTGATGTCTCTTGACAAAATATCTGCTTGGATTCAAAGGGAGCAGGATCCAACCTGGCTCTTTGGATTCACTACTCCTGCTATGCAGCTGCTTAGATGGGTCTGGAAAAGCTTTGCTGATGCAGGCAAAAGCATCCCTGTGGCAATGGAACTCCCAGTCTGGCCTTTATTGTGCAAAGGAAAGTGAGTGAAAGCTAACAGAGATGTTTTGATGCCCAGGTCTGATACATTCTCCTGGTGCAGATATATTCCCAAAGCATCACAGCCTTGGTGCACCTGGAGAAGCTCCTGGGTGGCAGAGCTGTCCCTGTTCCCTCCTGGTCCCTCCTGCTCCTGCCATTCCAGGGTCAGTGGGTGCTGCACTCCCCTCCCTCTGTGCCTGTCCCCTCCTGAGCCACCTGCAGCAGCTCCCCACAGCAGAAATCACAGGCAATCCACTCCAGTGGCCTCCCCAAATGAGAGCAAAGCCCCAGCACAACACTCCTGAGGCCCAGGGGAGATGAGGCCGCCTGGCATGACCTGTGCCCCTTCCCAAGGAGCTTGGCTGCTGTGCCAAAACCTCTGCCAGAGAGGCAAAGTCCTTGTGCTGCTCCTGCAGGTCACAGATTAATGGGAGTCACTGAAGTTTACTTGACTCAATCCCCTTTCCAAAGCAAACCTCCTCTGCACAACAGGAAGTTGTAGGTTTGGGGCTGTTAATGGTTTTAGGAATTGCCAATATCCTCTGCTAATGCCATCAGCACCTCACAGCTCATCCAAAAGCAGCTCCAGGAGAGCAGCCTGAGCTCAGCAGGGTGAGCTGGTGATCTGTGCCCTACTTAGCTGGTGTATATATTTGTCAGTAAGTGGGGCACTCAATAACCTCAGATCTGACAGCCTTCAGATCCTGTATGGAGAGATGTCAATCATTCTGGCTTACATTAAACATCTTCCCAGGCATCTGGACTATATTATAATATCCCATCAGTGCCAAATTATAAAATGAACCACACGTGCTAATCTCTTGATTCAGGCTTATTTCCCTTTCAGACAGTCCATGGAAGAAGAAAAAAAATGTCTTTTGTCAGCATAATAGAATTATAAACCATGTGTGAGTGAGGGTGGAGCCGGTGCCCAGTGTCTCTCCTGAGCCAGCTATGGATTTTTGCAACAACTTTAGTGAGTTTGGCCATTTACACTCTCTGCCCTGGTAATAATCATAGTGAAGACACTCAATAACCAGTAAATGGAATTACAACAGAGGAAATCCTTTGATGTTTTGTGTGCGCTTCTCAGTTTGCTCTATGACATGGTCCCACAGCTGGACCTGCTGTCCAAGAGGGACTGGGCAGTGACCACAGAGAGGACACTTGTCCTGCTCGGGGCAGTGCTGGGAGCTCTTCAGGAGAATGTGGAAATCACTTGGAAGCTCTGATCAACTAACAGGTGACTTTTACCTCTTAAAGTATCTTCTGGTTTATTTTTCTGACAATCAGTTGGTGAAGGTAAGGAACATTTTCCTGAAAGTCCTGGGGATGGGATTCTTTGCATGTGAAACATGCTGGATAATTCACCCCTTTTCTCTGTCCAGCTCTGCTCCAAAGCCAGGTCAGCCCAGGGGTGTGAATGTCCTTGGAGGTTCCCTCAGCTCCATCTCCTCTCAGGCAAGGACAGAGTTACTTGAGGAAAGAAAACAACAGGAATCTCCTTGCATACCCTGAGGACACAGGAATATCTTAAGCAGCACTTCTGAGAGATGCTCAGCATCCCCAGGAGCTTGGGCAAACCCAGCTTTCCTCTCTTTGGCAACCTTCTCCAAGGAGCTGCTCCTGTCCCATGGAGCACCAGAAATTGCTGTAGATCCGTCTGAGTGGGATCCAACAGGAGGAGCTGGACAGGCCCTTCCCAAGGAGAATGTTGGAAAACCACAGGTTTGAGCCCTCTCATATCTCTTTTGCCACGATGACCTTCAGATGACCTTGCTTCCCAGTGTGAGAGTAGCAGCAGAAGTGGTTTCAGTCCACTGCAACTGGAATGGACTGGGCAGTTTGCCAAGTGAATATCTGCTGGGTTAATCACTGTGCAAATCTAATCAGGAACTGGAATGTGCCAGGCTCATTACCGAAATTAAATTCACCTCCAATTAAAGAGAGAGCTACAAGCTTCCATGGTGCAGAGGTGCCCCCAGGCTGCCCCTCCCAAAACCAACATCAAATCCAGTCCTGCTGAACTGCAGCTCTGCTGAGCTCTGGAGGAATTTCCAGGTGTGAGAAAGTGAACTGCTCCTTGTGATCTCCCCCAAGGCTCTCTAAGGAGTTTACTGATGCCTTTAATAAGTCACCTTGCAAGTCAGGAGTCACTTCAGTGGCAGCATTTCCAAGGTGCACTCGCCAAGAGAAATCTGGGGACACGGTAACAGGAACACCTCCCATGGCAGGATTGTTCTTGTGAGCACCTCTACAAATTCTCACCATCACACGCTGAATCTTTCCTTGGGGTCTATGTACCTTATGTCTGCACTGCAGAGCCCAAAATAAGAAATGAAGTTTGTGCAGAGAACAATAAGGCTGCAAAGTCAAGCGGGCAAAGTGTGGAGATGCTGACTGAAAAGTTGTTCAAGCTTCATTTGCCCCTTTGGCTTCTACACTACACTTGCACAGTCTAATCACATCATCACTGCACATCACATCATCTCTGCCTGGACATCTGTCATTCACCTGGACATAATCTGATGGCAGGGAAAAACTAAATATGTGCCTGTAACTGAAATCCAGCTCTGAAGACTTGGCAGCACAGGGTGTTGAGGTGGCCCATCTTTGCCTTGATGCAGGAGAGGATCATGAAGGAAATGCCCAAGCTGGGCAAGTTCATGGGCAGGTGTAAGATGTAATTGTCTCCTTTGATGCACATCACACACTGTCAATTTGTTTGACAATTTCTTTAGTTTTCTGAAATCTTACTGGGTTTTGAGTGTGGCTGTGTTCTCATGCAGACTCCTGTGAGACTGTCAATCAAACTGTATATGTCTGAGTAGTGGTCTCCTTATTAATGTTGAGTTATATCACATCTATCAAGATCATTTGGAGTCACAATGGAAAATAGCTCAAAGCCAGAGCTAGAAGATGTGATCTGGCCTTTAAATAGTTTCTATACTTTATAGTATAAAGATGTGATTCTTTTTGCCATTCTAGGACCCATTTGATAGCTGTCTTTCCTTCCTTCCTTGTTCCTCTACTGGATTTGCACATCACTCTCCTGGGGTTCAGGCCCTTGGTCTGTGAGCAGTGCTCTCTTCAGGGTGTGGGTTTTCTCTGGGCAGTTCATGCTGCCTCTTCCAGCCTGGGCTGCTGTCTGATGGTTTCACTGAGGATCTCTTTGTGAAGAGCCTTAAGACACAAACATCTGCAGGTTCTATTTTCATCTCCAGAGCTAACTGCTCACATTTCCTCTCTTTAGCCCCAAATTGCTAAGACCAGATCCTCTGGGTTATTTAGCACTGAGGCTCAGCAGCTTCTTCCCTTATGTGCTCTGGGAGGCTTTTCCAAAGAAGACACTAATTCCTGCTGGTCTCTGGGAATTAGGAGACCCTTATCCTGGCTGGTTATTGCTTGGTGACCTCTTGGAGCCTCTCCAGGTTTCAATCCTAAACTCAAGCTCCACACAGCCACTGTCCAGGTCAGACCTTGTGGGGTCTGGTGCTCCTCTGCTTCACGAGTTTGTGATTCAGCTGTGCCATGGAGCTCTGAGGGAGCCAAGTGGGACAGAGGAGTGAGAGGCAGGGCTGTTGCTGCTCCCTGCCTGCTGACAGGACACTCCTGCCTTATCCTGCAGTTCTGCTCCTGCTGCCTCCTGCATTAACATCTTCACATTTCCCCAGTCACTGGAGCAGCAAAGCAGGCTCGGGTGAACTCCTTCCACGTGTCAGCAAAAACCCACTCAAAGAGCAAAGCAGAATCCGGAGCGCAGGTTTGAGGGAGAGCCCGACGAGATGCGAGGGATGCAAAGCCCTTGTGATGGAGCAGAGAGCTCGGCGCTGCCCCAAGGGTTAATTAGCCTTTGGAGGTGTTCAACTAAGCACTTCCTCATGGACGGACAGCCGACTTTGTTGCCTGGATACTGCCTTGCTGCGGCTTTGAGGAAGATACCTGGAGCTTCATTAGAAGAGAATGTCAGTGGGATTTTCAGGTTATGTAAATCAGCACCCGGGGCAGCCCTGAGGCAAAGTGGCTGCCGATTACTATCAGCCACACATCACATCCGTGCTCTGACAAGACAAATAAGGGTAATTGTCTCTCTCCCCTTAATCAGGGGGATGTGATTAGCTGGGGGAGACCTTGGCCAGGTGCTCACCAGCATTGCCCGGCTCAGCAGCCTGAGCAGCCCCGCGGAGCCAGGCTGGGCAGCGAGGACCGGCCAGGTCCAACAGCCTCAGCTGTGCCAAGTGAACAGCAAACAAGCAGCCAGCTCTCGTGGCTTGAATGATTAGAAAATAAAGAACATCTGGTGAAATGGTGATTTGTTCCTGTTTTTTTCCGTGTCACCTGTGCCGTACCTTTGCTGCAGCTCACCTCTCCAGTCTGAGATGTATTGGGTGTTGCTGATGCAAAGTGAAGGATCTCAAAGGGACTGGACCCAGTCTGGGAAACTGAGCTCAGGAAAAGACGTGTGGAAACACAGATTTTCTGAGGTGGATGATTTTCTGAGATGTATGTCTGCAGTGACTTTGTCTCACGTTATCTCTTCATCATGCTCTCTGTACCCTTGATGAGTAAGATGCCCTGGGAGATTTCCCCTAAGTTATGGAGCAGGAGGATATCCTCCTCCACCTCCTTCTATTTTAAGGATAAAATTCCAGTTAAACTGGGCTCGAGCTCCTTGGATCCTCCCACACTCTCCAGTCACTGTTTTTGTTCACCACATGACCTAAAGTCAGACCAAGTGACATTAGGCAGAGCTATCAGCAAAGTAAATAACCAGGCACCCTTTCCCTGCTGCTAGGACGGAGCAGCCTGTCAGGGTCTGACCCTGCTGCGGGTCTTAGCAGGAGGAAGGGCAGGAAATGAGGATGGAGCAAGAGCCTTTTAATTGGAAGGCAGTGAAGATAATTAGGATGGTTCATGTTTTCCTTAGAACAGAGGACGTTGTACAGTGGCTGTGCCAGAGCATTTGGAAGCTTCTCCTCATCTGGGAGTGAGGAGTTGTCTGTCTTGGCTTTGCTGAATCCTTTCTTGTGTGTCCTGAGGTGGGGAGTTCCTGCTAAGTGCAGGAGTGCCTGGAGTCAGCCCTGATGGCTGAGTGTCACATCTGGGGCAGCTGCTGGTGGAAGGGTTTGGGGTGCCCTGAAAAGGACCTGACTTCAGAACTCTGTCCCCACTGCCTGAGGGAGCAAAGCTGTGCATCCACCCCTACCAAAGCATCTGCCAAGGTGACTTTCACTCAAGTGCCTTCCAAAGGTGCAAAGCATTTCTGAGTGTAAGATCCTGAGACATCTTCACCTGCTACCCCCTGAGGCAGAGCCACAAGGGCTCTTCTGGCCAGTGTGAAAACCTGGAGATTATGGGACTTTAGAGCGCCAATTGAACAAGAAATATGTCAATCACTTGAAAATTACTTGATTTAGTAATTAGGACAGTCTTGGTGCCAGATTTAACATTTAGAAATGCATTTCCTTTCTCTTGTTGCAATGGAATCACAGAATCATCAAGGTTGGAAAAGATCTCCAAGATCATCAAGTTCAACCTGTGACCAGTCCTCACCTTGTCAACCAGAGCACAGAGTGCCATGTGCAGATATTCCTCTGACACCTCCAGGGATGAGGACTCCACCATTCCAATGCTTAAACACCTTTTCAGTGAAGAAATTCCTACTGATGTCCCACCTGAACCTGCCCTGGCAAAACCTGAGGTCGTTTCCCCACATCCTGTCAATGATGTAATGCTCTCATTAATTATGTAGCACAAGTTCCCCAAACTCCTGGATGCTTACACTCATGCATATCTCTGGTTTCATTAGAATATTTTGATGCAATTAGAAGAATTTCTACTCCTTTTCCCTGGAATAGGAAGCACTTGACCCCGAGTGATCCCTGGCAAATTGGCTAGGCAGCTGATGGTGGTTACAGAGGGTGCTGATGCTGCAAGTTGTCCTTCACAGATGTGGTTGATGCAGCTTCCACCCACTGCTTTCCTCCACCTATTGATGGTGGTTTCATCTCCTGGTTGTGCAAGAGTTTTGTGATTTGTTGTTGTGAATTAAGGCGCACAACTGCAGCTGTGTGTCCTCCATGCCATGAGCAGTTTTTCAGTTTTATTGGAGTGAGGATGTGTTCTGTAAGGTGAGTTATCCCAATATCTTCCTCCTGTTTAGAGACACCATTTTGTAAAATGGTAAATGTCCTGTTTAGAGACACCCCTGGAGCAGAGGTGTCAGACTCATGAACCAGCCAGAGCAGCTGACAGCAGGATTGATGACAAAGTTGCTGCTCCCTGAGTGTCCTCTCCTCTGCTGCACATCTATCAGTGCATTTCACTTTGCTGAACTGTCCAACACAGAATGTGTGAGGCAGTGATTCATCCATGTGCTGGGAGCTCAGCAGAGCAGAGACCCCCATGAGAGCCAGAGCAGCTCTGACCTGGATCTGCTTCATCAGAGGAACACACTTCAGCAAATTCTTACCAATTCTTCTCAAAACCCCACCATGCAATCTGTGAGGCCAGCCTGGGTCACTCTCTAATTCTAGGAGAGATTTCGGAATGAGTAGGGACAAATCACAGAATCACAGAATCTCATTTAGAAGGGACCCCAAGGATGATCCAGCCCAGCTCCAAACCCTGCCCAGACCCCCCAACAATCCCCCCTGGGCATCCCTGGAGCTCTGGCAGCCTCAGGTATCATTGCCTGAGCAGTGCACTCTTCAAGAGTGCACTTGAGAGGAGATCACAAAAAAACCAAGAAAATCTGGCAACAGTTTGGCAAAAAACTCAAGCCAGATCTGCATTATATTAACTGTGGAGCTGAATGTCCTTAAATATGTCCTTAAAACAGGGAATTCTGCAACAACTGCCACAGAAAGGAACATTAAGCAAATATATGCAAAGTTATCAAGGCTATGTAATCACAGACTGTGATGATGCAGAGTAGGGGGAATCTTCACGGTAATGATGTCCTAAAGAAAGGAGAGAAAATAATGCAGAACTAAAAAGGAACATGCACAAACTCAAATCAAGCTCAACCAAGGCTCTCAGGTGATGTGTGGGCAGAGTCAGGAAACCCAAGAGTGTGAGAATGTGACTCAGAGAGTAAAACAAAACACTGAAATACCAAGCCATAGGGAAAACAGAGAAGTTGCCAGTGACAGGGACATAGTTTGCAAAATGTGTGTTTGTGTGGGGTGGGCCCACTTGGCTTCAGGGTCGCTTTGGGGATTGGGGAGATTTACGGCCAGGCAAGTCTCAGGCATTTGTTTAGTCAATGAGGCAGCTGGTTGTGCTCCACCCTTTGCAGGAAGAGATCAGGTTTTGCAGGAACTAAAATGCAGAGGGGATGGCATCGTTCCATGTCTGGATAGGTTGTGACCCTCAAGAATAACCTTGTGCAGATATCAAAAGGTGCTGACTCTAGAAGCAATAAGCTGGAAAAAAACTGTAGAACACCAGCTCAGTGCTCCAAATGTCCAGAAAATATTATTTTCTTATCCAAGTACCAGTCACCATACATTTGATGGGTCTCACATCCTGAAATAGCCCCTAGCATGTCCTATTCACCTGTGCTTCAAAAACAGCACTTGAGGGCTCTTTGAGGAGATTATATTGGAAAGAAAAAGGAAAAATCATGGAGAGCAATACCACAGCTACATAACCAGTTATCAGCCCAGGGTCTTGTGGGCTGCTTTTGTCACCCGGATCACAGAGGGCTGTGGTGTTTGTCTCCAGCCATGGCCTCAGTCAATGCTGAACATCCACTCTGTCTTTTAAGGGCTTCTCCAGGTTGCCAGGAATGATTCTTTGATTGAAGATATCCAAAATAAAATTTCCTTTTCCATATTCTGTCCCACCTCTTCCATTTGCAGGTCCAAGCACGCTTATCCTACAAAGCAAGTGCCCTCATTGTGTTTGTGGGGTAAAACAGAGGAGGCAGAAGAGCTTCATGATTTCATCAGCAGCAACATGAGGAGCAGTGTCTGCCTCACTGAAACAGGAGTGCAGAGGGAAGAGCAGGGTGTGACATGCTTAGACTCTTCCTTTGCAGGTTAGGACTGTGCCCTGAGAAATCCAACCACACATCCCAACACCTTCTCCACAGAAAAATCCTGCTGTCCACACCACGGTGTGGACACCCCAGGACTTCTCATGGTTCCCTTGTTTCATCAGAGCAGGCATCACTGGAGACTTCCTGAGGAGACTTCCACGGAGGCAGAAATGCTGCTGCCATTGCTGAGCTGGGCTGGGATCAGAGACAGCCCCAGACAGTGTCAGAGGGTCTCAGGTTCAGCCCATGAGCAGTTCAGCTGAACTGACTCCAGAGTTCAGCGAGGAGCAGTGAGCTGATGTGATGAAGGACCTGGCCACCATCCCAGGGAGCACCTCATGGTCACTCTTTCTAAGGCACAGTCATCTCTCATTCATTCAGCCTGCTGATTTCTTTGAGGACAGCACAACAAAGCCAGGTCAAATTGGACAGATTTTACCTGTGTGCAGGTACTCCTCAGAGGTGTCACTTGTCAAGCCACCACAGCAGTGCAGGAGTTTCAAACAGGTGATGAAGAGCAGGGATTCCTGCAACACTTGTTGGCAATGAAGCCAAGGTCACCACAGAGCATTCCAAGTTTGCCACAGCTGGGAAGCTCTTCCCAAGAAACACTCACCCATAACAGCATGGACTGTGGATGTGGCTTCCCAAATGCTGCCCATGAAAACATGGGCACAGTCCAGGCAGGTGAGGAGCTGCTCCACATCTCCCTGTGCTGAGGTTGCTTTGGGGCCAGGAGGAACTTCACACACACAGTTCCTAGAGGTTTCATCTGTGAGGACCAAGAAACTTCCATCAGGAGTAGAAATGGAGCTTCCTTTGAAAGCAGATTTATGGACAGAGCACTCACATTTGTGAACCAAAATGGTCTGAATCAAGCAGGAAGTTTCTCCAGGGGCCAGCCCCACCACTTCCAGTTGAAGCACACCCCAGACTGGGACCAGGGCAGTGGTTCTCACAAACTGGTCACTGAAAATAGGCCAGTTATGGAGAAGTAATTCTCTAAACCTTTCATCTGGAGGTGGAGTGACATGATCTGACATTCTCAGCACCAGGCAGTGCATCAGCCTTGGCAATCAGCTGCCCTGGCCTGTAAACAAGTGTGTAATCACAGCCCTCACTGTGGTGTTTGTGGCAGAACACCTGCCAAGGTGTTCTCTGGAAGATCCAACAAAGAGCTTCTAGCCTGGCAGATTTTGATTGCACCTCCACAGATGTAATTATGGGATGCCTTGGTTTCATTAACCATCACAAGGCTTCATTAACATCACGAGGGCTTCCTTCTCCATCTGTCCCTGGCAGTGGATGGCACAGATCTCCTGCAGGGACAGGTCCCTCTGACGCACCTGGCAGTTTGTGACTCACAAACTTCAGTGCCACCAAGCACGGCAAACATGTAGCCCTTCATTATGTCTTTTCACCCAGATGAATGAACCCTGAATCAGATGTCAATGACTGCTTGGCATTCCTGGAGATCTCAGCATGCTGGTGAGTTTATCTCCCTACAATTTCCTTGTTGAGAAAGCAACCAATGGCCTCAGCACCCGCTGCTCTGTGCAATAGGAAGCTGTGGCAGAGGTTGAGCAATCCAAGGAATGCTTGGAACACCCACTTGAGTTTTGGCTCTGAGTCCCCGTGTTTTGCCTTTTCTCCACGTTCTCTTGGGTAGATGTCTCAGTTTCTCAGTTGCTGGCCTCAGTGTTTGCAGGATCCTCCTCTGCTTGCCAGAAGCCTTTGTTGTGTTTGTGGAGCAGAGTGCACAGGGTGGGAGCAGAGGCAGCACAGGAGTGCACATGAACACATCACAGCTCCTGTGAGACAGGAGAAAGGAGAAAGGCTGGGAGGGGACTGCCATGACATGGAGCTGGCAGGACAAACACAACAACATCCTCTTCATGACACAGTGTCTTGGGTTCACCCACCTCCCTGCACAGCTCACCTGGCTCCTGCTGAGCCTTGGGGAGCTCGTGCTCAGCTGTCCCTTTGCTGCTCCTGGTTCAGCACAGCTCACCAGCCCGCCCAGAGCTCTGTGCTGCACATGGTGGCAGTGCAGTGGCAGCTGCCTCACTGCTTGAACCCAAGATCTCTGCAGAAATGGGAAGTTCAGGTGGCTCAGCACTCCCTGCCCAGCCTGCCAAGGCTGTGTGTGCTACAGGTACCTCAACCCAGAAAGCCCCACAAGCAGAGGCCACCCCTGCAGGTGGATTTGGGGGGTCAGTGATCCATGTCACTGTCACCTTGCCAGGCTGCTGAGCCACCCCTGAGGCTGTCACATCCACCCACCTTTCCATGGGACAGGGGACAAGGTACAGTTTGTGACATCTCCCAGCAGTTACATTTTGAGTTCCACATGTCCTGGAACTTCAGGAGGCTCCATCCCATGTGTGTTTGTGCTTTTCTAACCCACAGCCTCAGCTCCAGACCACAGATGGGAGCTGGGCTGTGTGGTCCTGGCTCAAACCAGCCCTCAACAGCACTGGTGTGGTCGAGGGGGATTTCTCAGGGCTGCACTGGGTTTGTCACAATCCTGTCTTTGGTGCTGTGAAGAGGGACTTTTTCCTCTTGGAGACACAGAGAATAACTGACTGATGTTATAATTCCACCTGGGAGGTTTATGAAGTCCTCTCTACAGCATTTGAGTTACTGCAGTAGTCCTGCACATCCTCCCTCTCCTGCTGCTTTCCCAAGTGAGCACCTCTGACTGCCCATGACCAGACCACGACCATATCTGGCACCAGCAGTGGTGGAAATCCATCCCCAGAGGGAATGGGAGAGCCCAGCCTTGTGGACATGTGCTAAGAGCTCCAGGATCAATTCCCTGCTCCCCAAGAGAATATCTCCTAGCTCCTTGTCTAGTTGACATGGAATCACTTTCTGCACATTCCTCACCTGCCTGTGACCTACAGGAGCTGTGGCTGTGGCTGTTCTCAATCTCACCAGCCTGGGGGACATCCAGGGTGTCAGTACCCTGGGAGCTGGCTGAGCTTTGCACTGACAAAACACACACCACAGGCAGAAAACCCCGCAGAGCAGTTTGCTGCACAAATGACTCTTTTCCTGCCCTCACAGAGCTCTGCAGGGGCTATCTCCAGCCTGCTGAGTGCCTGCATCCTCTCCACATTTCCTGTTTTCATTCCAGTATCTGCAGTGCTAACATACCAGTGCCTCAAATTCCAGCCCTGAAGCACCAGGAAAAGGGGACAAGGGCAGATTCATGGCATTCTCAGAATCTCTTGTGCCTTTTCTCCAGCCGGGCTGGGGATATTGATAACTCCCTGACTCTTTCCTTCTTCCTTTTTCTTCCTTTCTCTCTTCCAATTCCCAGATATGCTGTTATCCCTGCAGTATTCTGACAAGGAAGGGCATTTCTTAAAAGCAGCAGCTGGGAATAGCTGAATCAGAGCTGCTGGTCTGGTGAGAAAGTGTGTACAAAAGATGTGTACAAATTCTGGCATAGCCTCTATCATACCATCACCCCACACAGTGATAATTTTCTAATTCCTCCTGTTAATGCATAAATCAGGCACAAAACCCTTAAGCCACTGGAAGCATCGTCTTGGCAAATATTTGATAACATTGCTTGGAGCTCAGAGTCAGCCAGATCCATCCCTCCTGTGCCTTCCCTCAGCTCACAGCCAGCACTGAAAGCAGAACTCAAGACACCCACACTAAACTTGGCAATTTGGGACTTCAGGGACAAATTCTGTTCTTTTTAGTCCCACAGTTAGTTGAGGCCAGATGCTGGCAGCAGAAACAGAAAGCTGGGGCCAGTCTGAGACCCAAGCAATGAGCACAGGAAGATGTTTCCAGCCCCAAGGATGGCAGCTGCTGTCGGCAGGACCCATCCCACCAGGGAATTATGGATCAGCATGGGCTAGACACAAACCTTCAACTGCAGGGACTGATGGCATCACCCAAGGATTTCTTCCCAGAGCTGTGTGTCCTGCAGTGCCTTCCCCAGCCAGCAAGGTGACAGGGATTTGAGAGCCAGCAGTGCAGAATCACAGCATTTCCATCCCAATTTCTCCACAGCCCACCTCCAGCCCTCCCTGGGCTGGGATTCTGCAGCTCCTCTGGCCCAAGGAGGCACTTCCACAATGTTCTGTACCTGCTGCCCCCTGTGCTCCTCCTGTCAGTGTGGGGGGACGAGGAGGGGACCCCAGCTCTGCTCTGGGGGCACATCAGGAGTGAGGGTCACTGAGGCAGGATCTGCAACCCAGAGGAGCAGCAGCAAAGCCCAGGAGATGCTCGTGGGGCTCCAAGGAGCCAGCTGAGCTCAGCCCAGCATTGAGGATTCCATCCAAGGGGGCTCCTGGATGGCTCTGAAAGGTTTCAGCCCCTCAGCAGAGCCCGAGCTGCTGCTGGCTGTTCAGACTGAGAAGCTGCTCGAGGAGGAGAACAGCAGGGCCAGACCCTGCTCAGGGAACAGGAGATGCCCCTCTGCCCATTCCTTGGGGACAGGGTGGCCAGAGGTTTTGGGGGCTCACCCCAATTTCTCTGAGCATTTCAGAGCCCCTTTTGGCTGCACTCCTGAGGTGGATTCCTTTGTTTTGGGCTTTTTATGAAAACTCCTGGTTTTCCTTGTTGTCAGATCATATTCTATTCCCACTGGAAGAGCAGCTTGAACTGAGACATTTAAAAGACAAACACTGTCTCTCACCACATTTCAATTATTTAAACAGGAAAATATTTGTACTTTGTCTTTTACTCATTTAAAGACACAGGTAGCTTAAATGGTTATTGAAAATTGAAAGTGCTACTTCCTCAGGAAGCATTAGATATTTGACATACTGCTTTTGCTATTTTTTTTTTACTCCCCTCACTTTCCCTGCTCCGTGTTTTTTGCCTTCAATACGCCCCAGAGACACATTTTTCTAGTGAGAAAAAACAGGACAGTTTTGGGAAAATAAAAAACTATGTGAGAGACAAGATAAGATTAACAAGTTGCCAATTTTTTGTCTAGGTTTAAAGCACAGAATCTTTGTGCAAAGTTCCCCAGCATTCTTGCACAGCTCCAAGAAAGAGGCTTTTACTGAAAAGACTTTTCTGATGACATCCCATTTTCCATGGCAAAATAAAGGGTCTTTGGAAAGACATCTTGACAGCCTGCTCCTGGTTCTGCCGGCTGGCTAGAGATGGGTTTTTTCTGTTTTTATATAAATTTTTGTCAGGGCTGAAGTGTGGGAAGGGGGCAGCTCCCATCGTGGCTGGCTCCCAGTTCTCTGGGTCAGAACAGCAGCCAGGGCTACTGGAACCTGCAGCACCTGAGCCCCCATCCTGCAGTGTCCTTCCTCCAGGTGAGGCTGCTCAGCTGTGCCAGGAAAAGGAACCCACAAACACCAGAGGTTTGTGCCCAAAAAGGAGACAGAAGAGTCCTGTAGCTTTATTTGAATAAACGCAGAGGCCATGGGGCATCCCCTGGGCTCTCTCAGATTTTTGGAGGATGCAGCCTCCTTTTTATCCCAATTTCCCAGCCACATTTCCCTCTCTCTGTCCCCATTGCTGAGGTACTTGAGAGGCTCAGACTTCCCAAACACCTGATACCTGATATTCCCCTCCGATGTACAACCCTCCCTTTCAATTTTTAATTCTTGCAGAATTCATGGTTTTCCCCCATGGCTTCTTTCATCTTCCAATACCCAATTTCATTTATCAGCAAACCTACAGTTTGTAAAGGCAAATATCTTCTTTCCCTCATCAATCAGTGGAATCCATCCCATTGTTTCTTTTATCTCTCAGGGCTGGTTTTTATCTCCCAGCAGAGCCACAGATTGTCAGTAAAGACAAATCCATCATCCAACAGACACATGCACAGGCTGGAGCCTGCTGAGCTGGGACAAGCCAGGGGTCCATGGGGTCCATCCATCCTTCCCAGAGCTGGAAATGCAGCTGGAGCAGCAAAGTTCAGCTCCCAGCTCCTCCTGCTGCAGAGGCACTGCCCAGCTTGGCCATGCCTTCATGCAGAGGTGAGCAACAAGTGGTGAAGGGTTTAAAATATCTCCTCTGAAGTGCCCTGTGCCCTTTGGGTGTGTCTTTTCAAGTGGCTTTTCCCACCACATTTTTTAACACTGTTCACAAAAGAGGTACATCTTGCATTATCTGTGCCTCATCTTAACAAATGTCCCATCCTGAGAAATTTTGTTCTTAATTCTGCTCTTCAGTTTTCTGCAAGCCCAGGAAATTTCAAAAATCCCATCCCAAAAATCCCACCTCCTTTTAAACTTGCTTATCCCTGAGCACAAGAATTTAGGAAGATTCATAAAAGGAAGTGAAAATTTTTCTGCACACGAGGAGTACCCTGTTGTAATAGACAGCAAAGAGAAACACAGCAGGGATGTTCAGGGCTGAAGCCAACCTCGTTTAGGCTGATCTTCAGATCCTGCACTGTGCTTGGCACAGAAGGAGGTGTCCTGCATCTGCTGCTGTGGGGCTCTGGCACTTGGTGGCCACTGTCACAGAGCCAGGCCCTGCCTGTGGCACTCACTCTGAGGAGCTCCAGAGTTGTCACAGCCCCCAGGGGACAGCAGGACTCCATCCCTGCACAGGTGCTTGCTGGCCAGGTGTAAAGCACAGGTTGCTGCTGTTCTCAGCTCAGGGAGTCCATGGGTAAAAAGCAAATGCAGGGCTGAGTCCCCAGGTGGGTACAGGACACACTCAGCTGCAGAGCACACAGTTCCTGGGGGGAATTGGGGTGAGCAGCACCTGTTGGAAGTTTTTTTTTTTTTTCTCATCACACAGTGATTCAAACAGGGCAGGCACGGTGTAGTGTGAACCACTCCTGCCCTTAGTCCCACAAACCTCCATCCAGCCCAGCCCCGGTCTCACTCTGTCCTGCCCTCCCACTGAATCTGTGTTCTGGGGAGAAAGGTGGGCAGGTTTGTGAGAGAGATAGAGCAGGAGCCTGGAGCTGCTGAGCCATCTGTGCCTCCCTGCCCGCCGTGTCCAGCCCTCCTGCCAGCCCCTCTGCTGCTGGCAGCACTCCCAGATCCTCCATTCCTCACCATGCCCTTCACTTCTCCCTCTCAACCTTCATTTGATGGGTTTGGGAGCCCAATCCGAGCACTGCTTCCAGATAAAACATGTGCTCCAGATAAAAGCTTCAGCTGGAGGCATGGTGTGGGCAAGGCTGGGGGACCCTGGTGAGGAAGAGGGGACACTGAGGCCCTTCCCTCTGTCCAGGCTCTGAGAGGGCTGGGTGAGGAGCAGGAACTGGAGCAGTGTGGGGTGAGAGGAGCCCCAGGGCAGGGAGAGGATGAGGTGGAGGGGATGAGGCAGGGAAAGGCCAGGGGGAGCTGGGATATGGCAGGGGTAGTGATGGAGCTGTGGAAGGCTCCTGCTGATCCCAAGGATCTGCCCTCTCAGTGGCACTGGATTGTCCAGCCCTGGTGACTCCAATGGCAAGGAGGAGTTCCAGCCTGGGTACCCTTGGGAAGGAAACAATGGCTGTCCCTGCCTCAGAATCCCATCCCATAAACTCACTGACCCCTCCCCAGCACAGCAATCCCTGTGAGATCCAGGGCTGGGACAAGCACCAGGGTGATCCCCAGTCCAAGGTGTCCAGCCAGAGCTTCTTCAGCCCTGCCCATCCCTCAGAGCTGCCTGGCTGTGGGAACCCAGCACATCCCTCTGGCTGCCCTGGATGGTTCCAGACCCAGACAGGGGGCTCAGAATCCTTGGCACAGAGCCCAAGACCCCTGTGCCTTTGATTTCAACCCATGGGAAAAGTTACCACCTTTGCATGAAGAGTTATAGGTCACAAAAAAATAAGTAGAGTATAAGTTAGATTATCACAAGATGAAAAAATAAATTTTTAAGATTTTTTAGAATAAGGCTTCGGGGTCAAGATGGAAGAATCTGGGCATGTTCTGTCCTTCTTGCTCCTTCTTCTTGGCATCCATCTGCTG
>VRYO01001760.1:4675957-4686053 GCA_009812075.1 Sialia sialis | reverse complement strand
AAAGTAGGTGAGATCTGGGTTTGTCACTGAGATGTGGGAATGTCCCAATCCCCTGGGATGTGCTGGCTCACCAAGGGGAGCAGTGAGATCAGGCCCTGCCTCTCATTTGTGGCAGCACCAGGGCCCTGCACAGAGCAGTGGGGCAGAGGTAGTTCTTTGTTTTGCTTTGTTTTGTTTTGTTTTTTTCTTTATGTCTTTCAAATGAATCCTACCCCTCTGCTTCTCTCCCAGCACATGCAAAGTCACTTCAGGGAGTCAAAAGCAAAATCCAGATTCCCTCTCCTAGGACACAGTTTCTATAAAACTCCTGTACCGTTTCAGTAAAAGAAAACAGCAGGTAAAAGAGTGAGGAAATGCCACTGAAGGTGATTGACTGTGAATAATCCCCAAGCTCATATTTTTTTCTGTGTTATTATCCTTTTAAAAAATTAAAGATGGTAATAGGTTACTGTAGTGGAAAGTGAGATAATGGGGAGATTTTTGGAAGATAAAGTTATAATGGTATCTAGGGAGAGAGGGCAATAGGGACAGAAAATTGAAACAGATTCATTATGAACTTATCCTCACTTATAAATATTCCCCCAGGTTAGGACTTATGGTGTTAATAATTAACCAGAGTCTTATGAATTCTAAAATAACTACAGCATGCACAGAGCTCCTCACTTCAGCACTCGCCGTGTGCACAAACCTTGCCCGCCACTCATCCAAGTCACTGCTTGTACATCTGCTTCACAATATCCTTCATTAATCATTTACACACAGGGGAAAAATAAAGTCTTGCAGCAATGATGCCACAGGGGCTGTTTCTGCTCACCTGAGCTGGTGAGTGAGAGCAGCTCTGAACCTCCCCAGCCCTCACAGGCCACAGTGCCAGGTGCTGTGTGAAGGAAGTGAATGCACATCAATCACATCTACCAGCTGGGAGGGGATATCTGTGTGCTGAATGTGTCCATTCCTTGTCCTGCACGGATTTCAGGCTGCTCTGGTTCTGTGCTATCTTTCTCTGAAGCAATAGAAAATGAGCCTGTGCACTGTGGTCCTTCTCACCAGTGTTTCTTTCCTTCTATTTCATGGTTCTCATCATTGCTGTGCTCTTGGGAAGGGACCTCTAGAAGCTTCCAGGCCACCTCCCACTCAGAGCAGGACCATCTCCAGCACTGGTCAGTCACCCTGGCTGTGTTTCTGTCCACGCAAGATGAATGTCCAACACTCTCTGGTCAGAAAAGTCCAAGCAGTCAGTGGGAGGAGGGTCTGCAGGGATAAGAAAACTCCTCTGCCTGTCGCAGTGCAATGGCTCTTTGGGATATCCCTGCCATAAATGCAGAGGAGCACTTGCCATTGACCAGGAGGTGAAGTGCCATGTGCTCAGAGACGTGACAGTCACCCTTCAGAAAAGCCTGCTGAGACCTGCAAGGACCTGCAGAGCCTGTGGCTGAAGAAAGGGCTGGTGGTATGGAACAAAGGGACAGCACATGCTCCTCAAAGGGTTAATCATTAATCACACTGAGGCACAGATCAAGCTGCAGGAGGTGAATCACAGAATGATGGAATTGTAGAAACATAGAATCACAGAATTACAGAATGATAGAATTGTAGAAACGTGGAATCACAGAATGATTTGGGCTGGAAGGGACACAAAAGTCCATCCCAGGGACATCTCCTCTGTCCCAGGTTGCTCCAAGCCCTGTCCAACCTGGCCTGGGACACTGCCAGGGATCCAGGGGCAGCTACAGCTGTGCCAGGGCCTGCCCACCCTCCCAGCAAACAATTCCTTCTGTAGATGTCACCTAAACTTCCCCCCTTTCAGTTTGAAGCCTTCCCCCTTGTCCTGCCAGGGCTGTGCACTGTGGGGCTCTGGGTATCCCTGTCCCACAGGAAGAGTCCCGCAGGTCCCAGCTCCATCTCCTGAGAGCCCAGCAAGGACCACATCCAGCATCAGCACAGCATCACAGCAGCTCCAGAAAAGGCAGGAGCCCTCTTCCCATGAACTCCTGTACTCTGTGCCCTGGACAGGCACCAGTGGACAAAGGGAATCTGACCCAAGCATCCTAATGAACAGGACGTGCCTCTGAATTTCTTAGCTCAGGGAGGAGTGAAGCTGCCCCTGCAGCCGAGTGCAGAAGGTGTCAGTACTGAGTCAATTTTTTACAAACTCTGTGCCATGAGGAATGAGCTGAGGAGGGGTTGCTGCAGAGGACACAGCATGAGGGACCTACTTGCACCTTGCAGGAGCTGGGCTTCAGTGAGCCTTCCAGCTCAGGAAATTCTGTTCCATTTGCAGCTGCAAGGGTGTGCTGGAGAGGGAGGACTGTGGGGAACTGGGAGTGAAGCTCTGGGAACTCAGCCTCAGTGCTCCTCAGGTGACACAGGTGCTGCAGAGGCAGCAACACTCACTCCAGGAGAGCCTTGACTTCCAGAAGCATTCCAGGAGTGTATTTGAACCATGGGTACCCTGTCCTGGCAGGGAGTTTTGCAATCAGTGGGGAGCTCATGCTGGACTGATTCAAAGTCTCTCTGCAGCACAGAGCCAGCCTTCTGCTGTCCTTTGGGTGACAGATCTGTGACAGAATAGGTGAATGGAAAAAGGAGTTTGGGGCTGCCTGTCCTGCATCCCAGCAGGGTTGTGCACTGGTTGCCTCAGGCTAGCAGTCTCCATGAAGTTTTGGAAGTGATCCAGCAGAAGAACAGGCACAGGAGGTGCTGACCCGAGAGGACAGGAGTGACCCCTGGCAAGGACAGGAGCACAGAGCAGCCCCAGCAGCACAGCACCACAAAACCCCTGGTAATGAGGACAGCAAATTAGAGGTCCTTAAATAATCAGGACCTCTTCAGGAAAGGGAGTACAGTCCTCAGACGGCCTGATCTTCACTTAATCCCTGCAAACAGACACCTCTGATTAGGGGGATTGGTTTCTTCTGGAGGGGAGCGGATTGAGGGCTTTGCCTGGCAGGAACGAAATAACATCTGGTGCTGTGCTTCCTAAAGGCAGGGAGCCCCTGACTCCTGTCCCAAAGCAATGCTCAGCCTCCTCACTCCTCATCCTCATCCTCATCCTCATCCCAGCCCCAGCCTCCCTTCATTACACCTGACCTGGAGCAGGAGCATCCCGTGGCTGAGCACAGCCCTGGCACACATCGTGCAGGGTCCCTGGGCAGGCTGGCAGGAGGGACAGCGGTGGCAGGAGCTGCCCTGGAGGGCTCGGGGACAGTTTTGTGTCCAGGGCTCGGTGGGCAGCAGCTCTGCTCCACTGACACAAATTGGAGGAGACACAGGGGGCTCAGTTAATGAGCAGGGACACTAATGAATCTGTGCGTTATCTCCGTGTATCCTGTGCCTCCAGGACAGCCCCAGGGCGCCTCAAGCAAACAAACAAAGGAAACACGAAGGAAACAAGTCTATTAGGGCTGGCCAGCACCTGGGCTGTGCACCCTTCCCCTGGAGCCAGCTTCACTCAGGGCAATGTACATTCAAAGCAGCAATTTATACACACTCACAGCAAGTATTTTTGCTGATGATTTTCTGCAAGATTTCCCAGGGCTTTTATCAAAACCAAAAGTGAGATTTCTTTTTTCCTTCTCTTTTTTTTTTTTTTTTCCCAAATGCTAATTTGCATAATAAGATTCTGAAATTTCACCCCTCCCCCAAGATACACACAGATTTCTGTGTTGATGAAGATCAGATTTGGCTGAAAACAATTTTGATGGAAAATGTTCAGCTGTCTTTGCAGCAGGATAAAGCCCTGACAGAGCCCTGCCATGCAGAAGTGACTTTGCTTTAGAGGCAGCAAGAGAACAGCCCCTGGCAAGGAGGGAGAGCCATTTCAATCCCAGCTGCATTCCTGGAGAAGCCTTGGAGATGCAGGAGACCCACTGAAGTGTTTCAGAGCACCAGCCTGGCAGTTTTGTGGCAGTTTTCTTTCCATGCTGACCCAGCTGGGTGGCTCTGAACACACCTTCAGAGAAATGCAGGACAGGGAGAGGATGCTGATGAACTGCAGGGTACTGAGAGATTTGGCACCTGGACATGGTCAAGGAGAAGGAAGGACCACCAGTTCTGTATTTTCCTAACCCAAGAATTCTTTTCTTGGTTACTCCCAAGAGGATTTTGGGTAGCAGTAGCCCCAAATTTGGAATTACAGCACTGACAGGGAGTGTGGGTGGAATGCTGGATCAGGTGGGATGGCTCTGCAGGAGAGATGAGCTGTGTGCTGGAGCTCCCTGCAGGAAGGGACCTCTGCAGGTGCCAGGAGGTCTCATCACTCTGCACTCTTCTGGTCCAGAGGGAATTCTGTCTGCTGGAAGTGAGAGAGCATCAAATCTGCAGGAGCCCAAGGTGGAAGGGCAGTGGAGCAAGAGCAAGGCAGTTTTGTGGGGAACACTGGGCTGAAGAAACTGGAGCCCTGAGGTGACAGCTGCCAACAGGCAGAACATCTGACATCAGTGTCACCTCAGGCTGCATCTGGGCAGTGCATCAAACAGCTCAGGCACTGGGACCAAGCACTGTGATGAAATTCGCTGTTTTCTGCAGCAGGATGGATCCATCCAAAGTTCCATCCAACTCCCTGAAAAGTGGCTGTGCTCAGCTGGGGTTGTCTCCTTCTCCAGGCAGAGAGAACACAGTCTCAAGCTGCATCAAGGGAAAATTAGGTTGGATATTAGGAAGAAGTTTTTCACAGAAAGAATAATAAAGTACTGGAATGCTTTTCCTGGGGAGGTGGTGGAGTCACCATCCCTGGATGTGGCACTGGGTGCCATGGGTTAGTTGAGGTGTTAGGGCATGGGCTGGACTCGATGATCTTGGAGGTCTCTCCCAACCCAGTGATTCTGTGATTCTGTGGAAGTTGTAATCACATGATCTTCAGGGTCTCTTTCAACCCAAACCATTCTGTGATTCTATGAAAGCAGTCCCAGGAAGTCTCCAGCTGCTGTGTCCAGGAAGGGCTCTGGGCTGAACTGTCTGACTCCAAAGCCAGGGCCCTGTGTGACACTCAGACAGGTGGCTGTCACCCTGGCAGGCCTGGCTCTGTTTCACGTGTGTGCCATGGTCTGCTGCTCTGGGGTAGAAGTGAGCACTGGGGGGTTGGCACCTGCCTCATCCCAGAGAGGAAGAAACAGCTCATTTCCTGCCATTAGATGCTGTAAGAATAATTTTAAAATAGAGTAATGGGCTAAAATGAGAGCTGTAGGCTAAAATATACTTTCTGCTTGGAGTGAGTGGACAAATCAATTAATCAATGAACTGATTGATTAATTGACATACAAGGAGATGATCATCACTCAAGACTGAGTAGAGATCAGTGCCACACACTGTTGCGGCAATCTCACATAATTTTGCTGCCATGCCACAAGGGCTATTGTTTGCCATTTTCATGATAATTTATGCCACATTTGTCAATTTGTTGGCCTTACATTCAATAGCATCAGCAACTGGCTGAAGCCTCTCCACCTCCAGCTGGTTGTCCAGGTCAGCCTAGGGAAAGTTTTCTGGACATGGTGCTCTTTCAGGCTGGACTCAGGCACCCAGGAGTCTTTTCTAGGTGTGAGGTTCTAATTAAACTCTAATTAATCAATCCTCACACCTTCCAAATGGAAAGAGACATCTGCTTTGTCCACTCGTATCTCCAGCTAATAAGGAAGACACCCACTAATAAGGAGGGCAGATTTCAGCAATCAGGAATTCCACATGTGGATTATTTTCCTATGTTTTGCTTCAGGACAGTTGAACTCAATGGCATGTTAGAGAGTACAGAGAGAGCTAATTCAGCCCAAGCAGCTCCTTGAACACAGCACGGTTTCTCTCCTTGCTGGGGCTGTTCATGACACACAATAAGGCAAGTATGGCCTACACAAAACTTGGCCACTGAGCATTGATCTGCCCCAGGCCCAAAATCTGTCAGCATGAGAGCCAGAAAATGGTTTGGGTTGGAAGGGACCTTAAAAATAAACCAGATACAATCCCCTGCTATGGCAGGGCACTGTCCCAGGTTGCTCCAAGCCCCAATGTCCAACCTGGCTGGGACACTTACAGGGATCCAGGGGCAGCCACAGCTGCTCTGGGCACCCTGTGCCAGGGCCTGCCCACCCTGTCAGGGAATAATTTATTCCTAATACCCATCTAACCCTGCTCTTGGCAGTGAGCAGCCACTACCCCTTGTCTTTCCCTCCAGACCCTTGTCCAAAGCCCTCTCCATCTCTCCTAGAGCCCCTGCAGGTACTGGAAGGCCACAAAATGTCTCCCTTTGCCTTCTCCTCTCCAGGCTGAACAATCCACTCAGCATTTCCTCACAGCAGTGGTGCTCTCATTATCTTGGTGGCCTGAAGAGGATGGTATTGTCTAAGGGTGCTGAACACAAGGGCTGTGGGAGAGAAATGAGCAGAGAAGCTCCTTCAGCTGCTCCCCAGCAAGGGAAGAGTTCAAGATCCAGGCTGGATGGAAACAATTCAAGATCCAGGCTGGATGGGAACAATTCAAGATCCAGGCTGGATGGGAACATCCATGATCCAGGCTGGATGGGAAGAATCCAAGATCCAGGCTGGATGGGAAGAGGAGTCCAAGATCCAGGCTGGATGGGAACAATTCAAGGTCCAGGCTGGATAGAAAGAATCCAAGATCCAGGCTGAATGGGAACAGTCCATGATCCAGGCTGGATGGGAAGAGTCTGTGATTCTGTGATCCAGGCTGGATGGTCCTGCAGGTTGGGGTCAGCTTTTGATGAGGGTGCTGTGCTGTAATGGTGGGGATATTTTGCACCATTTAATTAATGGTTTATTTGGAAGTTATTTTTGTTTTTTGTTTTTTGGGTTTTTTTGTTTAGAATTAGGATTAAAAAACACACAAAGGAAATGGATTTTTTTGTGTGTTTGGGCTTGGCTGTTTATTACATTTTATTTAAAGTATGGAAAGTTCAGTAACACTTCCAGCAACCAGCTAGAAGTGAGCAAAATGGAGCGAGATCTAGTTAGCTACAAGGGTTTTAAAAGTGAAACAGTTTAATAGAAAAATAATACTTACATTATTTATACTTTTGATTTAATAATTAAAGTTTTGTGACTCTCAGCGCAGCACTAACTTTTTAACTAGAAACTATTACTTGAAATTATGAAGAAGAAGGAAGACGAGCAATGAAAGAGACACTATTCAAAATTTTCTACTTCGTTCCATACTTATTACTATATTAGAAAAACTTTAAATGATCAGTTTAGGGAGGACGTTGAGATGCTTGAGCACATCCAGAGGAGGCAACGAGGCTGGAGAGGGGTCTGGAACACAAACCCTGTGAGGAAGGGCTGAGGGAGCTGGGGTTGTTCAGCCTGGAGAAAAGGAGACTCAGGGGTGACCTCATCCCTCTCTACAGCTCCCTGAAAGGTGCCTGTGCTCAGCTGGGCTTGGTCTCTATCAGGCAGCACTGACAGAACCAGAGGACACAGCCTCAGGGTGTGCCAGGAGAAATACAGGCTGGATATCAGCAAAATGTTTTTCACAGAAAGAATAATAAAGTACTGGAATGGTCTGACTGGGGAGGTGGTGGAGCTGCCATCCCTGGATGTGTTTAAAAAAGACGGGATGTGGCACTGGGTGCCATGGTTCAGTTGAGGTGTTAGGGCATGGGTTGGACTTGATGGTCTTGAAGGTTTCTCCCAATCCAGTGATTCTGAGATTTCTGTGAATTCTGTGATTCTGTGATTCTGTGAATTCTGTGAATTCTGTGATTCTGTGATGGGTGGGGGTGGCAGGGGGTGGCAGAAGTCCCCTGCTGTCCAACTGCACCTCACACACCTGGCAGGGCTGGCTCTGGGGTGATGCTCTGCCTCATCTCACTGCACCCAGCCGTGGGCAGCAGGAGGGAGGAGGGAACTGTCTCTTTGTATATTTTGCACTGCAACTTTTTGGGGTGGAAAATAGCTCTAAGCAGCAAAGAAGAGAATGAAAGTGCATTTTAATGATATGTGTCTTACGTCTGAGTGAGCATCTCAGATTGCAATATCATTTGGCTCCATGTGAGGAAATCCAGCCAGTGAAAAATCTCCAATCATCTCCTTCTACATCAATACACATATTTTTGTTTTAGACCTTAATTTCAACTGTTATGCTTTTTCAGAAGTAATTAAACCAGGTTTCAAATGAGGAAATAACCTCATGTACTCCCTGTGCCAACCACACATGAATGCTAAAGAAAGTGGTCAGAAACAGATCTATTTGTGAAAAAAAATTATAAATTAATTAGATGCAGTTTTTCTTCCCTGCAGCTTCATTCAACCTTTATATCAAAAACAACATGAAATGCATCTGGGTTCATTTGTTTAAAAATTTCCTTTGAACACATCTCCATCTCCATTTAAATTAAAAAATGACTTAGCACAAAGAATAACAAAAAGCCTTCTGTGCAGGAATACAATGAGTAATGAACTTCAAATCATATCTGCATGAAAAATTGTCAAGTTGGATATTGTTTTTCCATATGACCTGTTTTATTCTAATTATTATATTTTTCCTGGCTCTGATTTTATAAACAGTGGCACCTCTCCCCTTAGCTGGCTCCCAAAGAGCTTCGTTTAATCTTTGACATTTCCTATTTCACAGGCTGCTTTGCAAGTGTCACACAATAGAGCTTTGTTGGTCTCAGTTTAATTAACACCATTTCTTTGCTTGAACTAGCAGAGGCAGTGACACTGCAAAAAGTTCCTTTTCTGCTTGAAAAATAATACAGTGTCAGTGAATAATTAAAACATACAAATCATCAGAATGAATTAACATCCTGGACACTTAAGTGCTTAAGTGCTTAAGTGTCTTTATTTCTGGACATTTCATTTGCAAGGGTTTTTTGGAGACTGATAGAATTAGCAAGTGTCGTTTTGGTGATGTTTTCCAGGGTCATGCACAGGAACTCTCCCATTTCCAGCAGCCAGGTGAGGGGCTGGAGGTCACTGGACATGGAATCCTTGTTCTGTCTCCTCTGAACATGCAAAGCCCCTGCCCCAGCACCTGGAAAAATGAATCCTGGAGGAGCCAACAAGGTTCCAGTGCAGTTAAGATCCTCTCTGATTTTCTGGTTTCTCCAAGAAAAAACAGAAGCTGTGCCTAATTTCCAAGCAGTGCCATCACTGAGAGGCCCAGAGAGAATTCTCTCATCACTTCACCAATCCCACGTGGACTGGAGACCCCTGGAGACCCCTAGCCCTGCTTCCACCCTGCACAGCTCCTTGGGATCCCAGTCCCTGATTCCTGAGGGATTCCTGCCCACTGACCCATCAAAACTCAGCCTAGCCATTCCCACACACCCATCAATATTTATTGGGGTAATTTCCACCCATCTGAATAATAGAAATTGCAGATGAAAAAAACCAGGCAGCAGCAGGAAGAAAATCAGCTGTTGCAGTTCTCAGCTGAGTGCCTGCAAGTGGCTGCTCTGCTCTCGAAACACAGTTCTGTGCCTTTCATCCAATTGCACCAACTTGCTCCAAACCAGTTCTTCTTCCCCTTTCAGGAGTGCACTTTTCAAATGATAATGTGCTGGTGTCATGACCTTGCTGAAGCAGAGGCTGCCCTGCTAAAAGTATTCACGCTTTTCATCTTCACTTCTGAGTCCCACACGGGTTTGCTGCTTCTCTCTGAACGTTTCAAACACACTGGTGTCACTATAGAAATGAACTTGCCCCTTTCTGGCTATAATATATAATAATATGATAATCCACCACCAATCCATGGGAATTTTGGTTTCATAACCATCAGGGCTGTGCAGCACCCAGCTGTGCCCATCAGACTGGGATGCTCCACAGCAACCTGGCACCCCTGCCCTTGGGCAGCACACACACCAGCCAGGGCACAGATTTTATCTTTTTCTACATACCTGTGGGAACCCAGCACATCCCTCTGGCTTCCCTGGGTGATTCAAGACCCAGGCAGGGGACTCAAAAGCTTGGCATGGAGCACAAGACCCCTGTGCCTTTGATTTCAACCCATGGGAAAAATTACCACCCTTGCATGGGGAATTACAGGCCACAAAAAAATGAGTAGAGTATAAGTTAGATTGTTGTAAGGTGTAAAAGGTTTTTAAGATTGTTCATAATAAGGGTCTGGGGTCAAGATGGAGGGATTT